>JAJKFI010007394.1:0-24880 GCA_029204185.1 Lerista edwardsae
AGTATGGTATGATAGGCAAATCTTTTTTTCTTCTGTCTTCTGAATAGTTTCAGAGCTTTCCAGCACTGGAGTATGGGCAATGCAGTTCTGAGGAAAGGGAACAAACATTCCCTTAGCTTGAGGAGGCCTCCATGACTACTACTCTACTGCAGGATGCAGCAAATGCCCCATTGTCACAGCTATGTCAGTGCTGGAAATTTGGTTAGGATTGCGTCCTAATCCATATAAGTCCTGAGGAATTCATTTTCTTTCCTGTCAGCCTTGCATAAAGCAGTTTACAGTAGTCCAGATAGAACGGACAACTGCACGTACATTACCTCAAACTTTCTGTGGGTCAACTTCAATTACGTTCAACTATCTGTAATAAGTTATGAGCCAAATTCTATCTAATTTTCATCCCTTCTATAGCCATCCTAAGGGGCTGTGTGTTGCATTTCATGGTGATGGGGAAGTCATGGAGGTCTCCTCAAGGTCAGGGAACATTTTTTGCTTACCGCAGGGCTGCACTACAGTTGCGATGGCACCAGAAAGTTGGATAGGATGGGACCTATGTCTACAATACAATGGCTTCAATTTCAATGCATAAAGTAGATTAATTTCCAACCAATTGTAGTTACTGGAGAGACCACCACACATTGGCGATGGCTGTTTTGAGTTCATAGGACACATGGTCATAGATGCAAGAGCACAAAGAACACAATGGGGCATACTTCTGGCTAGACATGCATAGAATTGCATCGCTAGAGTCAAGTAAAACCATTTTATTTTTCAGACATGGCTGATTGCTTCAAATGTCCAGAAGACCAATTTCCAAACCAGAACCGAGGCCGGTTCCTTCCTAAACTGAACAACTTCCTCTCCTTCTCAGACAACTTGGGGATGGTTTTAGTTTACTTAGCTCTCTTCCTTTCTCTGCTAACAGCTTTGGTGCTGGGTATCTTCATCAAGAATTGTAATACTCCAATTGTCAAAGCCAACACTCAGGGCCTCACTTATTCTCTCCTCTTCTTCTTACTGCTTTGCTTCCTCTGCTCCTTGCTATTTATTGTTCGGCCTCACACAATTACATGCTATTTACGGCAAACATCTTTTGGGGTTATTTTCTCAATGGCTGTTTCCTGTGTCTTGGCCAAAAAAATCACTGTGATTCTAGCTTGTATGGCTACCAACCCAGGATCCACGATGAGGAAATGGGTGGGGAAAAGACTGGCTAACTCCATTGTCCTTTCCTGCTCCCTGGTTCAAGCTGGTATTTGTACTGTACGGCTTGTTACTGCTCCTCCATTCCCAGATTTGGACATGCAGTCTGTGTTCTTGGCTACCTGGGATTTCTGGCTACTGTCAGCTTCACTGTGGCCTTTTTAGCCAGGAAGCTGCCAAACAGTTACAATGAAGCCAAGTTCATCACTTTCAGCATGCTGGTCTTTTGCAGTGTTTGGTTGTCATTTGTTCCATCTTACCTAAGCACCAAGGGCAAAACTGCTGCGGCCATGGAGATCTTCTCCATCTTGGCCTCCTGCGCAGGATTACTCATTTGTATCTTTTCCCCCAAATGCTACATCGTTATCTTGAGGCCTGAGCTGAAGAGCAAGGAACAACTAATTAGAAGACGGTAGAAGATTCTGTGGTGCTTATTTGGGCAAATCCACATTTAAAACATTGGGCTTTCTTTATATGAGAAAGGTGGGTTATAAATATCTGGATAAAGATGCTAAATAGCAGATGCAGATCCAAGGAGACCATTGGGGTGGCTGGAACGTACCCCGGGATAAGGGCCCAAACTTGCCCTTGCCCCAGGGAGGCCCCAGCATGCTTCCAAGCTGCACTGGATACAGTACAGGCCCACCAGTCTGCCTGTTCCAGAGTAGTTTAGGATTGTGCCCGGAATCACTTAGGCGTCTTCCCAGCCAATTGTGGTGAGACTGAACAAACATGTTTTCATTTCCTTTCTGTTTCAAGTGGTGCCTAGAGCATCACAATACTATGGGGATATGAGTTACAATCATGTAATTAACTCCAGGACCTAGAATTCATCCTTCGCATGCCCAAATCCCACTTGGAATGTTTGAGGCAACAGACAGAATGAACAGCAGAGCCAAACAAAAAAAAATGATATAAGGTACCCCTGTTGAGGGACCCCAGAAAGGCAGAACATCACCAGTCTGAATGAAGCCATTTCCCCCCCTTCAGTCAGATAATCCACAGAGACTGAAGGAATGACGGATGCTGGATGGGAATGAGAAATGGCACCATCTGAATCAAGAGCAGCTTCAGGATAGCAGGGATGCTTCAGTTGCTGTTGCTTTTTCTGTGTCTGCCTCAAACTGACAGCAAGACTGCGATGTGTGCCAGGATCGATCCTTTCCAGCTACCCCATGAGTATTCTAAGGCAGGAGACTTGACCGTTGGAGCCATGGTGACTCTTTTTGGCTGCATCTTTGACGAAGTGCCTTTCAACGAAAACCCGAACACAATGACTGTGAACGAATTTATGTAAGGAGACTCTGTTCTTTCCTCCATGACATTCACTGGGCCAGAATGGGAACAGAAACTGGTAATGCAAATGGTCCCTTGCCTTGAGGAGGCCTCAGTGACTGACCCAGCCCTAGAATGTCACCCGTGCCCTGATGGCATGGCTGCATCAGCCTGGAATAGAAGAATGTAAGAAGAGCCCCGCTGGATCAGGCCAAAGGCCTATCTAGTGCAGCTTCCTGTATTTGACAGGGGCCCACCAGATGCCTGAGGGAGCACATGAGACAACAAGATGCCTGCATCCTGTTGCCACTCCCTTGTATGTGGCGTTCTGAAGGCAGTGGGAAGTTGGATAGGATTGGGTCCTTTAACTAGAGTAACTTACACTGACAGGCAACACTTTACACTTTGTGCCAGCCTATCTTTGGCTGGCACAAAGCATGCACGTCTGCCCTTATCACTTGCTGCCACATTCTATGGGCTTTTGTGGACCAGGCCAGTCAGGTTAATTCAGAGGGAAACACCCTATTTTTCCATAAGCTCCCTGGCACCGCATTGGGTACCTCAAATCTACCAGCTCTTTGATTCAATGTAATGTGGCCACTGCTACAACCCACCATATCCCTCCCTGATATGCTCCGATCCACACCACAATCTGTCCCAGTCCCCAACATGATCCCCTCTTCTGCTGGCATAAACCAGTCTACCCCACTGTACTGCCTTTAGCTGCTACACCAGCAGCAGTATGGAACAGACTGACATTGTGCCTCCCATGTGTACAATGCCCTGATTGTGATGCTGAACCTCAAGGTACACTGGTGTTAAAGAGGAACAGGACTGGACCATTAGTTTCAAGCAGTTTGTGTCCATGAATTTTATTTCCAGATACCTGGACACTCACATTCTATGTTCCTTACTCTGTAGACCTGTGTACAGAAAACTGGCAGAAATCACATTGGAGTCACAAAGAACAGCCCTGTTGATTTTATTTGAAGTTCACTCTTGAAATTATTTATGTCATTCTGCCTTTTCAGTTTTCTCTATGTGTAAAGATATGTACCCCTTCTGAACCCCTGTTCTCAAAGAATTCCTTTAGGCAGAGTTCAACATTTGTCTGATGCATTGTTTAATTAACTCTTCCTTTTAGTGGAAAACCAAAGGTCTACTTGCAAGTACTTTCCTTGGTATTTGCAGTCAAGGAGATAAATGACAACCCGGAGATCTTACCCAATGTCAGCCTGGGGTTCCAGATTTATAACAGTTATCTAAGTGAAAGGATGACTTACCAGAACACCCTGCATCTTCTTTCCACCAGGAAACTCATAGTCCCCAACTTCAAATGTGACAGGCAGAAGAATATGGTTGCTGTCATTGGAGGACTGGACTCTGAAGTCTCCCGTCACATGGCTACTGTCTTAGGCATCTACAAGTTTCCACAGGTACAATGACAGTCTGGGTTATGCAGCTTGAACTAATTCTTATACTTTCAGAATATATTCATGCCTGCCTTTTTTTTAGCATTTTTTTCGAAAAAGGAGAGTGAGAAGAAAAAATTGTGTGCAAAATGTACTAAACAAAAAGATGGGGTGGAAGACAAAAAATGGGTCGGCATTTCATTTTGTGATTGCATGGGAGCAGCATGACTGTGTGATTGGATTGAATAAAATATCTGAATGGGCCAATACAGCATAAGGTTTCTTTATCAAGTGATACTACAATGCTACAACATGGTTTTCTGCCTACATGTTACAAGTGAAAAGCATGCCAATCTTTTTTTATTCATTTTTTTTAACCCGCCTGAATCTCTCAACAGCAGCTATTTGTTTTTGTTTTTGTTTTTAGAAAATATTTATGTTTATTAAATTTCAGTTATGGGACATGGAAAAGGATTACATTGGGTTAGGAAAAAAGACACAAGGATAGAAACACAAGGTCTGGAGGGTTGCAACATGTCTAAATAAAATCACTAAATGCTTATGAAACATCTAAATACTTAACTTCTAAGCCTATTCCTACTTTTAAGGAGGACAATCCATCTTAATAATACTAACAGAAAGAGGATAAATGCCAAAAGAAAATAAAGCTGAAATCCATGTATAAGGAATTAGAAACTAAAAGTCTTCAGAAAGTAATCTAAACAGCAATAATATATCATCAGAACTGTCTACTATATCAAAGCATTATTCTTTTTATCTTATAGCCATAATTGTTTTGAACTTGCAATTATTCTTGTAGTTATTTCTGTTCTCTATAAATCTTCTAGTACTCTCTCACCCTAACTGTGTCATAGACTCAAGATGATTGGAAACTCCCTATTCATCCCGCAGTCGCCATTTAACAACCGTCTTATTAAACTAATTACTATTTCATTATTATTACATCTTTCTGGCTATTTCTGCAATCAAGTTATAATAGTTCACAATTTACTTAGTACCAGAATGAAGAATTATCTAATTAAAATCAAATCCTCTGTCTCTCACTCAGAGGAGAAGCAAGCAATCTTATTCTCTCACAAAAAGATTGCCAGCTTATCAAATATCTGTTAAAACTTCATTCCGTCTTTTGTCTTTACCCGTCGTGCAAGTCCAAATTAGAAAAAATAAACTTCTTCTTTATTAATCCTTTAAATTTAAAGTTTTTTTCAGCTCCTCTCAATAGCAGCTATTTGGAAAGGAACATCCTTGTTCACCATTTATGTGTGTTTTTTTGTTCTTTTTTTGTTTAGATTGCTTATTGTATATTAGCTCCAGTGACGGATGTTCGAACAGAGTTTCCTTCCTTCTACCGAATGGTCCCCAATGAAGAACATCAATATAGGGGGATTGTGCATTTACTTGTCCATTTCCAATGGACATGGGTGGGGCTCATAACAGCAGATGATGACAATGGAGAAAAGTTCTTGCAGACTCTGAAGTCCATGCTTTCCCAGAATGGGATCTGTTCAGCCTTCAGCGAAAAGACATCAACTATATCCCAAGCTATAGACACATTGACTTCATTTGAACCCCTTCGGACTCAGGCTATTTCAATCCTGAGCTCCAAAGTCAATGTATATATTGTAAATGCAAGTCATCAGACCACATTATTTCTGATGACGTTGATATATCTGCATTACATACTGGAAGGTGTGACAAAGGTTTTGACTGGCAAAGTGTGGATAATGACTGCCCAGTGGTATCTCGCAGCAGATACACTGTACAGGGATAGTGAAATACAAATCTTTGATGGTGCCTTGTCTTTTGCTATTCACTCCAATGAGGTTCTGGGTTTTGCACAATTCATCCGGAGCTTAGACCCCCAGTCTCCAAAAGGAGATGGTTTTCTCAAGATCTTCTGGGAACAGGCCTTCAACTGTCTCTTTTCTGATTCTTACGAACGTGAAGGCACCACAGATCCATGCACTGGGCAAGAGAAATTAGAGAACCTTCCCACCACTCTTTTTGAGGCAAGCATGCCAGGCCAATTTTACAGCGTCTACAATGCAATCTATGCCATCGTCCATGCTGTACATAAGTTGTACACTTCCAAGCCAAACCTCAGTGGCAGGATTCAGAGAGGAAGATGGGATCATCTCCAAGTGCAACCTTGGCAGGTAGTGTGGCAGATTAGTCTATTGAATGTTAAAATTTGATGCAGGGATTATACCCATTGATCCATGGCTCACTCCTAACAAGCAGCCCATTCCTAACTAAACACCTAACTAAACAGGCAGTAATGCTGCACCCCACAGGGGAGTTTTGACTGCTGGAGATAGGGGTGGTTTATTTATTTATTTATTTATTTATTTATGTTAAACACCCCACAAAAACACAAAACACCACCTTTTGGGGAATTAAAATATTTGAATAAAAAAACAAAACATTGCATTTGAGTGTTTAAGATATTTTCCAGGAATAAAATAGATTATGTTTCCAATTAGAAACCATACTGTGACTGCATCTGCTGCAACTATATCACCTATATCATCTACCTACTACACTTTTAAGGATGCAATCTTAACCTGGAGTTAGGCCACCCTGGCTGAGGATGGGCTTTAGGATATGGCACTATGGCCATCCAGTGTCACAACTGCTGTCTCCACCCACTGAGCCACCCAGCTACGCCCTCAGAATGTCTCTGGAATGCCCTTGTGGAGGCCCTGCGCCCAAGCACCAGCAGTACTGCTCACGCCAGTCCAGCACCACAGCACATTTACGGCACATTTGCGACAGTGTCCGGCCAGTGCAAGAGCTTAGCGATGGGGCAAGGGAGATATAGGGTTATGCTGTTATTATTCTGTTCTGTTCATAACCTTTATTGGCATCTCACAAAACAAACAGTTAACATACAACACAAAACTGTAAGAACTAATACATTAGGCATCACCATTGTTTAGGTTAGAACTTACTTAAACATGTCTAGCTAATACAGTCTTGAGATAAGATGATACAGAGAACAATATAGATAAATTTGGGGACAAAAGTAGTAGAATAATCTTTTTATCTTCTGGTAAACCAGAGATATGTCCCAATATAGGCATTAAAAATTTATTTCTAATATCTCTGTGGAGTGGACAATATAATAGAATATGCTTAAGAGATTCTGGTGTCTCCAATGGGCAAGAACAGTTTGCTGACTGTAAGGTCTTAGCAAATCTATTATCAAGTTCACGAGATGGAAATACATTGCACCGTGCAAGGGAAAGACAACGTCTAAGTTGAGGATCTTGTACTTGAATCAAATAGCTGGGGAGTCGTCCCACCACTGGAAATGGGTTAAATTTAAGTGGAGAACAAGTTTTGTTGGCTTCTTCTATAAGTGTTTGATTATGTATATCCTTGAGCCTTAATATGGTAATCCATTGAGCTTGAGGCAGCCTATAATTACCCAACAAATAGGGAGAAAGACCAATTTGGGTTAATTTGCGAATAAAAAGACGATAACCCGCCAATATCCAGGAATCCAAAACTAATTCCTGGAGAATAGGTATAAATTCAGCTTTATAGCAAATACCCAACCAAAAAGAGATAAATTTGCACCAAGCCACAAATTCTAATTTTGGTGAATTAGCTTCTAAACAGAGAGCTGTGTAAGGAATGCAGTGTGCTAAACCAAAGATTTTATACAGGTAGGTAGACTGGATCCTTTCTACTTCCTTATTGTAACCAGTCAACCAGATGTTAATTCCGTAAAGAAGCTGTGCCACAATTTTGGCTTTAAAAATGGTAAGAGCAGCAGGGATATAGGAGTTACCTCTTATGAAAAAAAATCTGATGGCAGCTTGGGTGGTTAAACGTGCTGATTTGATGGCTGCGATTCGATGTGGAACCCAGGAAAGTCTATGATGGAATTTGACCCCGAGGTATTTAAAGGCTTTGACTTGTTCAATTGCTTTGCCCTGACAGACCCAGTCACGATGTTTCCAGGCTCTTTCGAAGACCATAATTTTAGATTTCAAAAAATTTAATTGCAGTTTGTTTTTATTTAAATATTGAATACAATTTACTATCAATCGCCTTAATCCTACACTGGTTTGAGACATTTGAATTATATCATCAGCATATAATAAAAGGGGTTGGGGTTATTCAATTTTGGACAATGGGAGTCCACATTTGCCAAATGAGAGATCATTAATAAACAAATTGAAAGGGGTTGGCGCCAAAACGCAGCCCTGCTTTACACATTTGTTGGTAACAAATTTGTCAGATAAATTGCCAGCAATATTGAGCCTAATCTGACTGAAGGTCTCTGTGTGTAGCCCTTTAATTAAATGCAGTAATCTTGGGTCAATTTGAAGTCGGGCTAATTTAGACCAAAGTAAGTCCCTATTGACAGAATCAAAAGCAGCCTTCACGTCCAGAAATGCCACATATAATTTGGCATGAGGCTTGGACAATTGCTTCTCTACAAGATGGGCCAATATGAGACAATTGTCCATAGCAGATCTTCCAGGTCTAAAACCCCCTTATTTGTCTCCTATAATATTATTGAGAGTGATCCATTGCATTAATCTATTTAATAGATAGGCAGCATACAACTTCCCTGGGACAGAAAGGAGGGAGATGGGCCTATAATTGGAAGGCAAATTTCTGTCCCCTTTTTTAAAAATAGGAATTATCACAAATTGTTTCTAGGAGGTAGGAATTATTCCTGATTCATTTATCCAGGAAAATAGGGGGGGCGAGAATATTGGCCCACCATGAAGGTGCCGCCTTAAGTATGTCCGACAAGATGTTATCAATTCCGGGGGCTTTTCCATTTTTTAAGTTTCCAATTAATGTTATGATCTCGTCTGTAGTGACCGGAGGCCACTGAGGAGCTTCGATATAGTTGTTCTGGTCAGAAATAAGAATTTGATTGTTCTCATCAAAAAACAGACTCTTAAAATGTGCCACCCAAGACACAGCTGATAAATTAGGGACTGCGGTACAAGAAGAAAAGTGCCCGCCCACTATTTTCCAGAAGGATTTTGCATTTTTAGATATCACTGCCCTCTCTAACCGCCGCCAATTAGTCTCAGCAATTAAGTGGGCCTGATGTTGATTTGCTTCTTCAGACGTCTTTTGACTTCAAAATAACTGGCAAGTAAATTTGCACTAGGAGTATCTCTGAATTTCTGATATATGCTGCAAAGTTCTTTCTTCAGAAGTCTACTTGAGGCATTATAGTGTTTTTTTTTAGGAATCTGATTGCTTTCTGTTTATAGCTGTTATTATTTACAGATAAGCTCTGTGGCTTGTTGCTTTTGTTACCAGTTGCAGGAGGTCTCTTCTCTGCCCTCTCTGCTGGTCCATGGGGTAGTGCTCGCTAGATAAGACTCTAACCTGGAGTTAGGCTGGCACAGTTAGGCCAACAATGTTTGGCCAGCACAGGGGACACCATAAAGTATGTCTGGACCACTCTTGGAGTCAGAGAGGCCAGCACACAGAGCCCATGATATGGCGACATGAATTAAGAATGGCTGCTGCTCTGCGGCTGCAGCTCAGACAGGTCCAGCTGTGGTGCAATCTCCGTGCCATTTTTGAGCTTTTTGCGACTGCAAAATTCTGATTCTATGTTGGCAAAAGAACCATAGGATGAGTGAAGGAAAGGAGCCATTTTTCCCAAAGTGTTAATTTTTGGACCAGTATCTATTGTAGGTCCTCTTGTGTACCATGCCTTTAATGTGATTTTTTCTCTCTCTCAAGATAAAAAAAGAGTGTTTCTATTTGAGATGGAAACCAAATAAAACAACATTGTGCTGAATATTAGAATCCAGGATTAATGTTGAAGTCATCATTGCTTTTCTATTGTGCTTCCTTCCTTCAATCTAGCTTCACTCTTTCCTGAAAAGCATCATATTTAACAACACTGCTAGGGACACTGTCTACTTTACTGAGAAGCGTGAAGCGGGTACTGGCTTCGATATCATCAACTGGGTTACTTTTCCCAACCAAAGCTTCTTAAAAGTGAAAGTAGGACAGATGGATCCACAGGCTCTAGAAGGCAAGGAGTTCAGCATCAATGATAAGGCCATCAAATGGCACACCATGTTTAACCAGGTGGGATTCAACTGTGAGTATAATACGCCATGCGAAATGGAAATGGGCTTTGATCATGATCATTCGATAATGATCTATGATCATACTTCCCATCCCTCAAGGATAATTTGCAATCCTAACCTGGTGTTGCACCGGATCAGCGCTGTCGCAAACGTGCCATAAGATGCATCTGTGCTGCAGATTCAGTCACTGGGCCTGCTCAAGCAGCGTACCAGCACACGTGCGCCGGTGCACCCATCAGCTGCACCTTAGTTGTGCTGGCTCAGAGCCACGCCGTGGGTGTGCTTGGGTTGGGGGGTGTTGGTGATAGTACAACTCCATCGGTTGTCTAAAGGGGGCAGTCTGCTGTCTGAAGGGAGCGGCGTGTGATGTCCTGAAACTCAGACTTTCTTGCCTGTCCGCTCTGTGGTTTCCATGGGGGTGTGGCCTTGGCCTTATTCTCTTCACCTCATAGATGCCTCTGCCATCTTAGGCAGGCCTCCATTTCACAGTGATCACCTGGTCCATGAAAAGGAAATTTAATATTTCTTGTATGAAAAAAAAATTGCTGTTGAAGTCTGTGGGGCATAGTTTCTCCTTTCTTCTCAATTAGGTCATGCCCCTTGCAATGTGTAATGAGAACTGCCATCCAGGCTTCCACAGAAAATCGAGAGAGGGGCAGCCATTTTGTTGCTACGATTGTGTTCCATGTGCAGATGGGAAGATTTCAGACCAGAAAGGTAGGAGTCATCAGCCCTCTTGAGGGATTCTATGGGGGGAATAATGCCAGCAGGCTGTTAAGAGACTTTCCCTCCTATGGAGGCAGCATTTGATACCATGTGCAGATGGCAAAAGGAAGCTAATACAGCCTCCAATCAACTGAGGGCTCAATCTTAACCAGGAGCTAGGCTGGCACAGTTAGGCCAGCAAAGTTGGGCTGGCACAAGGGCCTCCATGTAGCACGTTTAGACCACTCTCTGAGTCAGCGATGATGGCACACATCTGTGTGCTGGCCTCTCTGAGTTTGAGAGTGGTCCAAACATGTTTTATGGTCTTCCTTGTGCCCACCAAATTTTGCTGGCCTAACTGTGCCAGCCTAGCTCCAAGTTAGGATTGTGCCCTAAGTATGTTGTATTTCATTCTGGTCAGGGAGAAAATCACAACATAGTGCTGTGGGGGTCAAAAGGACACTACTATAAGTATCCATTTCTATTGAAATGCCAAGGAGTTGTCCCCATGACATGGGAACTGAGCTGATAATTTTCAGCAGGTGTACCTTGTCTTACACTGATTTGGGGCACAATCCTAATCTGGTTAGGCCAGCAAAGTTTGGCCAGCACAAGGGACATCGTAAAATAGGTTTGGACCACTCTAGGAGTCAGAGAGGCCAGCACATAGACATCCGCCATCCTCCCTGACTCTGAGAGTGGGCCAAAAGCACACTGCATTCTGCTATGATTTCCTCAGCCAGAGAATTCATGTCCAAATCTGGGAATGGAGAACACAAAAGACTGGAGATGGATAGTAGGGTTTAATTTAATCCAGAATGTAGAGGCAAGCACACCGAAATCTGTTTTATCATATCATATGATATCATATCATATCATATGTTTTATTTTTCAGACATGGATGATTGCGTCCAATGCTCAGATCCTCAATTTCCAAACACAAACAAAGATCAATGCCTTCCCAAGAAGATCAACTTCCTTTCCTTTGAAGAAACTTTGGGGATCATTCTTGTTTCTTTAGCCCTCTCTTTCTCTCTGCTCACAGCTTTGGTTCTAGGAATTTTCATTAAGAACCAGAATAGTCCAATTGTCAAAGCCAACAATCGGGATCTCACCTACTCTCTCCTACTCTCCCTATTGCTTATTTTTTTTTTTTATTAGTGTTTACAAATATAAAGACATAGGGATAGGTAATAAGGGAAACAAAGGACGGGGAGACTTAGGGAAAGAAACAAAAGGTTACAGCAAAACAATATCTTAATCAAAAATCCTTTTTTTTCCACAGTTTGCATAAATACTTTTCCATTTCTACCTTTTTTTTACTTATAATATATTTGTAATATAATATATTTTTTATACGACGTCTATCATAAACTTAAATTATGTTTAAAGAACAAAGGTAATTAACTCTAAACTAATCTTCCGTTGAATGTCTTATCTCAACATATTGTATCTATCCATTCATAGAATGGGGACCATTTTACCCCTACATTGCATTTCCCATTCAATCTATCTGATAATGCATCATTAATAGCTGTCTCGTATAATTTAGTTATCACTTGATCTAACTTTGGTATACTCTTATCTTTCCATCTTTGAGCATAGACTATTCTTGCTGTTGTCATGATATGGATTAATAAGAATCTTTTTTCTGAGTCTCTAATATCTGGAACCATATTCAATAAAAATAATTCTGGTTTAAACGGAATTTCCTCTTGAATAATTTCTTGAGCCATCGTATGAATTAAACGCCAATATTTTTTGGTATTTGGGCACTTCCACCAGAGATGGTAATAATTTCCTCTTTTTTTTCCGCATTTCCAACATCTGTCGGAGTTTTTTGATGACATTTTCGCTAACCTATCTGGAGTTAAGTGCCACCTGTAATATATTTTATAAATGTTTTCTTTATAAGTAAATGATTTGGTTAACTTGATGTTAACTTTCCATACCTTATCCCACTGGTCCAAAGAGATTGAATGACCTATATCTTGTGCCCATTTTATCGATGGTTCTTTTACTGCTTCTTCATTCATCTTATCCTTCAATAACAATGCATAAACTCTCTTTATAAATTTGTTTTTTTGATCCAAGATTTCTTTATCTAATTCTGTTAATTTCTTACTAATCCCTATCTTGTTATCCTCTTTAAGTCTGTTCGAGATTTGTATTTTGGACCACCAGTCTAGATGAATACCCTTCCTTTCTAAATGTTCATTAGTTAATAATCTGTTGTTTTCATCTATTAGATCAAAATATGGTTTATTATTGTCAGTTCTTATCCAACTCGGATTTGAATTTATTTCAATTGGTTTGACCCATCTCGGTATTTCTCTATAAAAGTTAGATTTGATTGATTTCCATATCCAGAATAGTGATTTCCTTAATATGTGCTGATTGAATCCTGCTTTATACTTAATTTTTTCATGTAACATAAATGAATGAATTCCGACTGGTAGATCATATGTTTCTAAATTATGTGTTCTCATGTCATACGTTGCAATCCAATTTTTTATCCATTCTAGACCTGCTGCCTGATAATATAAAAAGAAGTTAGGTAAACCAAAACCTGCCCTGTCTCTACTGTCCTGTAATAGTTTAAATTTTATTCTTGGTTTTTTGCCATTCCAAATAAACTTAGAGATTATTTTATCTAGTTGATGGAAATAAGACTTTTTTAATAAAATAGGTATTGTTTGAAAAAAAAAATTAGTTTGGGGAGTATGCTCATCTTAATTACTGCTATCCGCCCCATCAATGATAATTGTAAGGATGCCCATCTTTTACATTTTTGTTCTATTTCTTTTAATAATTTTAGATAATTGTCTCCCATCAAATTGCTATTTTTATTAGTCATTGTTATTCCCAAATATTTAATTTTATTAGTAATTTGGATACCCCATTTTTTTAATTCTTCTTTTTCTTTTTCTTTTAGATTCTTTACAATAATTTTTGTCTTTTGATAATTAATTTTCATTCCTGAAACTTTCCCATATTCAGTCAGATTTTCTATCAAATATTGCAAGGAGTCTTTTGGGTTGTCTAAGATAAAAACCAAATCGTCCGCAAATGCTTGGAGTTTATATACTTCTTTTCCAATTTGTAATCCTGTAATCCGTTTATCATTTCGTATTATATTGTTTAAGAATTCTAATGCCAGAATAAACAAAAGTGGGGATAAAGGGCAACCTTGCCTTGTACCCTGTGATATTTTAATTTCTTGTGTTAATTCCCCATTAATTTTTATTTTTGCAAATTGTTTTGAATATATGTTCCTAATTGCTGCTATAAAATTTGGTCCAAATTTCATTATTTCTAATTGTTTTAATAAAAAATTCCAATCTAAGTTATCAAAAGCCTTTTCAGCATCAAGGAAAATTAAGCCTAATTTTCTTATTGAATTTTTTTCATAAAATTCAAGCACGTTTATAATAGTTCTTACATTTTTTTTCAGATATCTTTTAGGAAGGAATCCTGCCTGATCATTATGGATCAAATTGTTTAGGATTTCTTTTAATCTATTAGCTAATATTGATGAATATATTTTATAGTCCACGTTCAAAAGCGAAATTGGTCTATAATTTTTAATTTGTTTCTTATCTGTGTTTGGTTTATTTATCAACGAGATTAAAGCTTGATTCCACGAATCTGGAATCTTACCCTTTTTCCAAATTTCATCTGTTAATCTTTTAAAGATTGGAACGATTACTTTTCCTGTCTTTAAATAGTATTGAGCTGATAGGCAATCCGGACCTGGAGCTTTAAGAGGCTTTTGTTTTTTAATTGCCGTTTCAATTTCCTTTACTGAAATAGGCTCTTCTAATATGTTCCTTTGGTCTTCATTTATTTTAATTTTATTGAGATTTGATACGTATTCATGTTGTATTCTTTGATCTATTCGTTTACTGTCGTATAAATCCTTGTAAAAATTTTCAATAATAGTTTTCATTTTATCTAATTGGTTTTGTTCTTGACCTTTCTCATCAACTAGACTTTGAATTATATTTTTCTGTTTCTCTTTTTTTATTTTGCGTGCTAACCAACGGCCAGGCTTGTTAGCGTTCTCAAAGTAATTCTGTTTAATCTTTCGTAAATCTTCTTCAAATTGCTTAGTATGTTCTAAATTTATTTCATGTTGTATTTTTTTTATTCTCATCCGAATTTTTGAATTAGATGGGTTATCCTGAGATTTACCTTCTTCTAATTTTAGCCTGTAACATAAGTCTTTTAATTTTTGTTGTTGTAATAAATTTTGTTTTTTAGTTTCTTTTATTATTAAACCTCTAACAAACGCCTTACTAGTATCCCAAATTACTTGTATTGAGACTTCTTGTTGGCAGTTTATTTTAAAGAACCATAATAATTCCTCTTTCAAATAATCTACAAATTCTTGTTTATCTAGTAATGAATTATTTAAATTCCATGTATAACGTTTTGGTCTTTTGTTCAAAGTCAGTAATATTGGATTGTGATCTGCGTAGGTATTAGGGAGAATTTCTGCCTGGCAATATCCTTTCATTAAAGTGGATGAGATCCAGATCATGTCGATTCTGGACCACGAAGTATGTGCAGATGAATAATAAGTAAATTCTTTATTCTCAGGAAATAGTGTCCTCCAGGCATCTATTAAACAAAATTCTTCAATCATATTTAACGCAATTTTTGGCATTTTTCCTCCTTTTTTATTTTTAGCTTTCCTATCCATTTTTGGATCAAATACCCCATTGAAGTCTCCTGCTAAGATTATTTCCGCTTTATCAAAATTGATTATCTTTTGATATAGAGTCTTATAAAATTGTTCCTGCTTCGTATTTGGTGCGTAAATATTAATAATTAATAATTTATGTTCTTGAATTTGTACTTGTACAATCAATATTCGTCCCTGATCATCTTTCCAAATTAATTCTGGATTCAAAGCTGGTTTAACATACGTAACCACACCTTTTTTTTTTTTATTAACATCCAATGCTGAAAATACAATCCCTAATTTTTCATTATACATCAACTTTTTTTGTTGGTCTTTTATATGCACTTCCTGTAAACAAGTTATATCTGGATTAACTTTATTTAATTGTTTAAATGTTTTTTGCCTTTTGATCGGGTTATTAAGTCCATTTATATTAAGAGACAAAATTTTAGTTTGCATTTGTAATTTATTCATCTATTTTTCCTTGTTGTTTTCTTCCTTCTTTCCCCCTCCTGTGTATCTTGTTGCTTAGTTGTATCCTTATCTTTCTTTTTCCTTGGTGCCGTAGCACCTCTTAATTCTAGATCTTCTTGAGAATCTTCTCCTTTACTTTCTACATCTTGAAAATTTATTTCTTCCTCTTCCTCTGAACTGCTTAAATCTGAATTTCCTTTTCTGTCATATCTTTCTTTTCCTTCTCTATCTATATCTTTCATATTTATCACTCCTAATTGCTTGCCAAATTTATCTAAAAATTGTTCTTTTTTTGTATTGAGTTAATATTATAATATTTGGCTTTATAATAGAAGCTAACCCCTTCTGGCAAATTCCATTTATATTTTATTTGATTTTGTCTTAAAACAGTATTAAAGTCTTTATAAGGAATTCTTCTTTTCCTTACCTGATAAGGAATCTCTTTTAATATCAAGAGTTTATGATCTTGTACTATTCTTTCTTTTTCTTCTAATCTCGTCAGAATTTCCTCTTTCAATTTCTTTCTGCTAAACTTTATGATTATTTCTCTTGGTTTATTATATCTTTTAGAGTAACTAGAGTTTCTTCCTATATACTGTCTCAATTCCCTCTTCTAAGATTTCTTCTGCTATTTCTAATTCTTGTTCTAGCCATTTTTTAATTTCTTTCTCTGTTATTTCTTTCTGTTGTTCCGGATAGTTTCGAATACGGATTAACATTTTTGCATTTTCCATTTGTTGCCTTAACTGTCTAAGTTCTAACTCTTCAAACTCATTCTTTAGCACAGTAATTTCGTCTTGGACTAAACATATTTCTTTTTTGATTTTTTTCCTATCTTTAGTAGCTATCTTCATTTCCTCGGAGACCTTACTTAATTGTGTTTGAAATTCATCTAACTTATTTTCAAATCTTGTTGTTATTCTAGTTTCTGATTCTCTTATATCTTCTCGTATATCTAAACGCATTTGTTCTATTGCTGCTAAGATTAAATCTTGATTCTGAATCTCCTTTCTTGATTCCATACTTTTTGGATCTTGCCTTACCAAATTAGACAAACCAGAAGTCAATAATGGAGAGGTCCTCACACCTACCCTAAGACCTTCTTTCTTAGCTGTCATTCTTTACAATATTATCTTTAACAATACGACTTAAATATTTAAATCAGTCAAAATTACAGCTTCTTATAAATGGCAAGAGAGAACAAACAGAAGAAAAAGAAGAAAAAGGAGAAAAAAATTCCCACTTAGCCTTTTAACAATTTAAATTTCCTTCTATAGTTTTGCTTTTTTCTCTTCTCTCTCTATATATATGAAAATATTTTTCCTTCAAAACATCATCAGAACCCTTTACTTCAATTACTGTTAAACAACTATCTCTTATAGACTCCTTCCCCCAGCTTCTAATTGCAAAGGCAAATTAAATTCTAAATTTAATCAGATTAAATAAGCTAAGAATTAAAAGAAGGAGAGGTTAGAGGTGAAGGAATAACTAGAAAAGGGAAGAAACAAAAATAAAATATGTCATAATATGGGGGTGTTACAAGGAGTTCTTAATTTTTCTAAGCTTTACTAAAAATGGAAGAAAGAAGGAGAAACTACTCCTACAAAAAGGTCTGGAACTCTATTAAAGAAAAAAAAAATCTTAACAAATAAATGAAGGGTAGAGGATAATTATGCTTCTTATTCCCCACTAACTTAAAGCATATGACTATTCAATTAATACTGTTAAATTAGATAGTGTTAACTTCAGCACAGTTCAGTATTAAATTCAGCACACTTCAGCACAATTCAGTATTAAATCCAGCACAATATGGAATCAATATATATAAATTAAATGACTGCTTCTTCTTCTGCTTCTCCTGCTGGATTTCACTTTCAATGTTCTTTAAAGTGTTCTTTTCAATGTTCTTTGTAAGATAGTAAGAATAGGTCTTCCTTCCAAATGAATCTTCTTCTTCCTTCTTTTTTTTTCTTTTCCAAATGCTTTATTAAAGTTCAATCTGTAGCTTTAAACTTGCTTACAAATGGGAACAAACCACTTTAAAGCAGGCTTTAAACTTACTTACAAATAGGTACACAGCACTTCCCCTTTGTTGTGTAGTTTACTCAAAGACGTATGAATTACAGTTTTGAAGATGTTGAGAGGTTGTGTTGTCTTCCTCACCTTATATTCAAAAACTAGCAGTCACCATTTTTAGGGGGCACAGCACAAAGAGACTTCTTAATTTTGAAAGTTGCAGGTTCAGGCTTAATAAACCGCAGTGCTTCTGCCTCTCCCTTAAAATATCGTAGCACTTCTGTTCAGAACAATCAGTTCCCATTCAATCAAATAAATTTTGCATTTGTTTCTGCGTCCAATTTAAATCTCTATGTTTGTTTGTTTTTAGTTTTGACTTATTTAATCCAACACAATTGCAGTATGATTAACACCAAGCTGACTTAAATGTCTTCACAAACGATTTCCCATTACAATCAAAAGGTTTTCCTTAGCGCTTGAATATGTTAGTTAAGTATCATGTTAATTGAATACCAGCAGCTTGCACCATGAAAAAACGCCTCTAGCCGCCATTTCACACTTGCTCTTGCTAGCCGCTTCCTTCTTGTTGGGGTAATTTGCAAATCCCCAAATTAACATCTCTTAAGCATCAATTTACTTTGTAGACATGGAAAGTTTTTTCAAAAGCAATGCTTACAAATTCGCTGGGCTGTTGGAAGTGGGAGTATCCTGGTTTCTCCCAGCATTAGCTGGGCGTTCTCATTCCGTGAGATCCAAGAGTTAAGGGGGGCTGCCTCCTCTAAACCCCACAACTGCCGCTATGGGGGATAAAAGGGGGGTACGCCCAAGGGTTCACTGCTTCGCCTAGCAGTTGAACGACCTCAATTTGTCCAGAAGTCCTCCCACGGAGAGTTAGAACGCCAAGAACTCGGAGAGCTCCCCCGAGCTGCGTCCTTCTTCACCAGCGTCGCTCCTCCCACCCACCCCTACTCTCCCTATTGCTTTGCTTCCTCTGCTCCTTGCTGTTTATTGGTTGGCCTCAGTCCATGACATGTTATTTCAGACAAATTTCTTTTGGCATCATCTTCTCAGTGGCTGTTTCCTGTGTCTTGGCCAAAACCGTCACAGTGGTTCTGGCATTCATGGCCACCAAGCCAGGATCCAGGATGAGGAAATGGGTGGGCAAAAGATTGGCCAGCTCCATTGTCCTTTCCTGCTCCCTGATTCAAATCGGGATTTGTGCAATGTGGCTCTGCACTGCTCCTCCCTTCCCAGATTTGGACCTGCATTCTCTGGCTGAAGAAATCATCGTGGAATGCAATGAAGGCTCACTCACCATGTTTTATTCTGTTCTGGGTTACCTGGGATTCCTGGCTACTGTCAGCTTCACTGTGGCTTTCCTGGCCAGGAAGTTGCCAGACAGTTTCAACGAAGCCAAATTCATCACGTTCAGCATGTTGGTCTTTTGCAGTGTTTGGCTGTCTTTTGTTCCATCCTACCTGAGCACAAAGGGCAAGCATGTGGTAGCCGTGGAGATCTTCTCCATCTTGGCCTCTAGTGCTGGCTTATTGGTTTTAATCTTTTTCCCCAAATGTTATGTAATTACCTTGAGGCCTGAGCTGAACAGCAAGGAACAGCTAATTAGGAGAAAGTGATTTTAAAAATCTATTAAGGACCTACAGCAGCAGATCTCATAATCCACTGCCATAGGCTCCACTATGGCAGCATGAAAGGAACACCACTGTCATGTGCAATTGAGTCACATGAATGTCAGCCACACCCTGATCATTCACCAGCCCAGATAAAGTTCCCACAGTGGCAGGGCATGCATGGGCTGTCGGAAGTTTGGGGGGAAAGCTAGAGGCAGGGACCCTGCTGGAGGGGATAGATTTTGGCAGGAAAAATGCATGCTACATCCTCTCCCTCATTTTCCAACCTGCCTCATCCCTTTCCTCTCTACGTACATATTCCAGATGCACAGCTGTGTTGCAGTTTCACACCACACACTCCAGAACTAGTGGAAACTGGCATTCCGTCTCTCCGTCTTCAGATCAGATAGAGCACCTGCGTGTCCTTGAGGTGGTCAGCTTCCCAGCTTGTTAGTGCAATCTGCTACACAGTAGCTGAACTCCCTTTAGTTAGTATAACATAAGCAGGCAAAGTTTCTCACGGGAAGCGCTGGCTAGCAAACATCCACTTTCTCATGAGATCATGATGTTCAAAGGGGCACCCCATTGGTTAACTTGGGGCACAAGGGTCTTCAGGTACCCACCTACCAGACATGCTCTGGCTACACCCCTTTGTTCCCATATAACTTGTATTTTCACTGTGTGCGCGCTGAGACTGAGACTGAGACTGAGACTGAGACTGTAATTCAGAATGTAACAACATGCGTTGAAAAGCCGCTTGTAAGCGGCAAGCCTTCGCCGGCTTTCGCTGACCGGCAACTAGAACTTCTCACTTTCTTGCTATCGCTACTGTAACCAATAAAAGACTTTGTTATTGAAATGTAGCGATCTCTTCGTTCCTCCGCTCCGATCGTGCTAGGCAAGCGCTGAATGGGTCCACAAGCCCCCAACTCTGCTACAAACAATCCAAACAAACAACAGGTTATGGAAGATTCAGCCGTAACCCTGCAGGGGTTTGCCGCGGACCCGATCCATGGAGCAGAGACTGAATTGTGAATGTGGCTGCACTCCTATACTCGCAGACGTCCTGACAGATGTCTGATGAGGAAGGAGCAACTGGTGGAGTCAAGGAGGAGACAGAGGAAGACCTCGGAGATGGCGCGGGGGAAGAGGACGTTGGCGACTCAGGAGAACCCGAGCAATCCGGGGAAAGTGAGGAGAGCGACTCGGACGATCTCGGACCTCTCTTACCCCCACCGGGGGGGGTTCCCGACGGCCAAGCACCAGTCCCGCCACCGCCGCCGCTCGTCCCAGGACAAGGTCCTTTCATCCCTCTGATACCACCTCAAGTTCCACCGTTGCAGCCCGCTGCGCCCGGAGCCGGGATGGCGCAGCAACCTCCCGCCGCCCCGACGGCGCCTTTCAACATTGCCATTCCGCTTCTCAACGACAGCAACTATGTGCAATGGGCACACAAGATGCGGTTGCTGCTGGAAAGAGACGACCTTTGGCAACGCACTCAAGCACTTCCCACGAACCCTGCAGAAGAAGCAGCTGACAGGAAGGCAAAGGCGACCATCGGTCTTGCAATCTCTGAAGATCTCTTAGTCTATTGTCACGACCTCGGACATGCTATGGACTATTGGACCACATTAAGAGAGTTGTTTGCACGTGCATCCCTGACTTCCAGCATGGTTCTGACGCGCAAATTGTGGAGATGGCGTCTTGAACCGGGAGGGGACTTGCGGATCCACCTAAGAGCAATGCAGCAAAACCTCAAAGATCTTGAGGCAATCGGGGAACGTGTTGAGGAGAGGCTCAAAGTTTTCGCGATCCTCAATTCCCTGGATGAGACTTGGGACATGTTTACCCTGACTTTGGAATCTATCCCTGCAGCACAACTGACTGTCACCCTTGTCGTCGCACGGCTTCTCGAGGAAGCGGACAAAAGGAAAGACAACCAGAGGGAGCGAGAATTCCGAAAGGGGAAAAACAACATTCCTGGGAAAAAGCAGCAGCAGCCCAAGAATGAGTCCCAGGCGCAAGTGTGCGCCAGTGCGAGACAGTGCTATGTGTGCGGATCAACTCAACATCTCGCATACCAGTGTGCCAAGAAGAAAGGAGGCTCTAAAAAGGAGAAAAAGCCCCAAGGTAAGCAGGGCACGGGGCAAGGACAGTTTCCAAAGCCCCATGCACAACATCCCAAAGCGAGTATCGCTTTCGTGGGCTCAACGGAAGGTAGGCGCACGCGAGGATCCTGGTTGTTGGACTCGGGAGCAAGCCACCATATCGTAACTTCCGCTGACTTACTCACGAGCAGGTGCGAGACAGATCGTGAAACTGTCGCACTCGCAAATGGGACAACAGCGCCAGTAATTTGCGCTGGAGAGGTTTTTCTGCCACAACTGCAGACTACCTTGAAGAATGTGCTGTGTGTGCCAACAATGTCGAGGAATCTGCTTAGCCTTGGCACCCTCCAAGAAGATGGATTTAAAGTGACTTTCCAAGACGACGTCTGCACACTTGAGAGGGGGAATCTTTGCGTGGCTGTCCCCCGAGTGTATCGGCTGTTCGTGCTTGGAGCGGAGACAACAGGGAATCAACAGGCAACTGTGTGCTTCAATCAACCAAGGCACCGAT
Organism: Lerista edwardsae; assembly: GCA_029204185.1. Classification (NCBI taxonomy): domain Eukaryota; kingdom Metazoa; phylum Chordata; class Lepidosauria; order Squamata; family Scincidae; genus Lerista; species Lerista edwardsae. The sequence goes on from JAJKFI010007394.1 coordinate 22,124, forward strand.
CCTGTGGACATTTGTGGCATCTTCGATTAGGACATTTAAATCATGACTATGTGAGGAAGACAGCTGAACTTGTGCACGGAATGGACTTAAAAGATTGCGATGCTTTTGTGGACTGTGATGTGTGTAAACTGACTAAATCGCATCGAGCATCCATCCCGAAGTTCAGCAACCGCCAGACTCAAACCCCCTTACAGCTGGTGCATATGGACTTAATCGGCCCTATGAAGAAGACAGCAGGGGGGGCGCAATACGTTCTTACGCTCGTGGACGATGCGACGAGGTATTGTTTTGCATTTTTAATGCGCCAGAAGTCTGAAGCTGCTAATAAAATCCGCAATTGGGTCAGGTGGGCGGAAAGGCGGTTTGGGCATCATCTAGTGGCGATCCAAACCGACCGGGGAGGTGAATTTCTGAGTAGGGAGATGTCTCAATGGTTGGAAAAGCAGGGCATTACCCACCGGCTCACCGCCCCCCGCACCCCAGAACATAACGGGGTTGCAGAGAGGAAAAACGGTGAGCTCCAGAGCATGGTCAGAGCGCTGATGGAGCAGTCAAAACTACCCAAAGGGTTGTGGGGAGAGGCGATGAAATATTCTGTATTTATTTCAAATCGAGTTTACCACCGTGCAATTGACGGGGTCCCCTACACCAAGCTATTCGGCAAACCTCCCAATCTTGCATTTCTAAAGACGTTTGGATCATACGCCTTTGTACATGCAGATCGGGAAACACGCAGAAAAGATGACCCGCGTGCCAGGCGGCTGCAGTTTATTGGGTTTGAACCGAATTGCAAAGCGCTCAAATTCCTCAATCCTGACCACAAAACTGTCACAATATCTAACTCTTATGATTTCTCTGAGCAAAGTTTACTGCCAGATCATGCTGACAGAACAGTCAGCATCCCCACACAAGTTGCAGAAAATGGGGGGGAGGCAAGATTAGAAAGCTTTCCCGATCATCCAGCATCACCTTTGCCACCTCCTGCCACACCAGCACGCCCTGACAGGCTGCTGGAAGAGGGGGGGCCACTCCAGGGTTAGATACAAGCACTTCTTCAGAGGAAGCTACACCGGAACAAACTGTTCCGACCAGACGCATCCTTCCTCCAAGGGCTTTGCGTGGGGTCCCACCCCAAAGATTAACCTACCAAGTAGAGGTAGGAAAGGTACCTCAGACATACCAAGATGTAATGGAGCTACCGCAAGCCCAGAAGGAAGAATGGCTACAAGCTATTCGGACTGAATTAAAGGCAATGCACGACTTAAGGGTCTTTGAGCCAGCAACATTACCAGCTGGAAAACACGCGATTGATTCCAGATGGGTGTTTGTTCTCAAGGATCAGGAAGGTGCTGAGCCGTTAAAGAAAGCCCGTTTAGTGATCCGTGGCTGTAAACAAATTCCAGGTGTAGATTTCGAGGAAATCTATTCACCCACACTCTCAGCCACCACGCTACGCGCAGCGCTTGCCGTAGCCGCCAGCAAAGGTTTCCAAGTTCACCATTTTGATGTTGGGACGGCTTACTTGCACGCAGACCTGCAGGAAGAGGTATACATCACAATACCTCCAGGTGTGCAAAGCGATTACTCACATTTTCGCCTCAGGAAAGCTGTTTATGGTTTGAAACAAAGTGGGAGGAGCTGGCACTTATGCCTTAAGGAGCAGCTGCAAAAATTGGGGTTCACCCCCTCCACAGCTGATCCATGCCTTTTCAGAAGGGGAAAAGGAGAGAAATTATGTGTTCTGTTATGTTTTGTTGATGATTTGCTGGTCCTCACAAAGACACAACAACAGATCAATCAGATCACACTACAACTTCAAAAGGCATTCACACTTAAATGTCTTGGTCCTGTCAACCAATACCTAGGGGTGGAGATCGAACGCACAGCTGACAGTGCCGGTTTTCTCCTCAGTCAGGAGAAAAAGATCCACGATCTACTCCAGATATGGGGCATGCAAGACTGCAAGGTTGTATCAACTCCAATAGTGATGGGGAGAGGGGAAAAAGCAGAAGAGTCTGCACCATTTCCAAACCAGAACATGTTTCTTTCACTGTTGGGTTCACTCACACATCTAGAGTGCTGGACGCGCCCAGACATTAGCGTTGCAGTCAATCACCTGAGCAGAAAAGCTGCAAATCCCACACAGGCAGATTGGATAGCCTTGAAACGTATCCTCAGGTACTTGAAAGGCACAAGCAACCACAAGTACCACATCACCCCAAAAGGAGCACTGCAATTGGAAGTTTTTGCAGACAGTGACTTTGGGGGGGATGACACAAGGAGATCCACCACAGGCTATGCCATACGCCTTGGGGATTGCATGATAGATTGGGGGTCACATAAACAAAAGACTGTCGCGTGTTCTACTCTAGAGAGTGAGTACACAGCACTAAGTCATGTGACCAACTACCTACACATGCTCAGGCAATTGATGTCGGATTTGGATGCTCCACAAACAAATCCAATCCGGATCTGGATGGACAACCAGTCCGCAATCCAGATTGCTGGGTCAGAACGAATCCGGATGCACTCCAAGCATGTCGACATAAAGCATAAACATGTCAGAGAAGCAGTCCAAAACGGGGACATTGACGTGCTTTATTGTCCATCGCAGGAGAACATCGCAGATGTCCTGACCAAAGCACTTCCTGCACCACAATTCAAACAGGCAGTTCAAATGTTAGATTTGGCGCCAAAGGATGACTTCCGAGACGTAATGGGGGGGTGTTGCAGTTTCACACCACACACTCCAGAACT
>JAJKFI010007419.1:0-16169 GCA_029204185.1 Lerista edwardsae
AAGATGCATTCACAAAATAATAAATATAAAAGGAGGCATACTACTAAGGAGAAAGGTAATGTGAAAAAGCTTTTCATTAGCGTATGATAAATGGTATACACCATTATTGTTCACTACCCTCACTGTGACTAATCAATATGTTATACTTGCATCTTACCCATTCTTCAAGAAGTGCAGTGAGGAATTGTAGACTCACAATGATTAAAAAGGTGGTTCTCGCAGCTACCTAGTTCGTTGTTCTTAATCAAACAGTGGCACCATATTCTGTCAAGTGTCATCAGAAAACTGATACATGTGATCCTCAAGAAAATCATGTCCATGTGAAAGGCTTAGTGTTATTTGCCTTCTATTCGCAAGGCAGTTACTCTGAAAAAAGCACTAACCACATTTTTTACTTTCCTGCCGAGAGAGAGAGCGCACGAATGAACGCACGCACGCACGCATGCTCTTCCACAGGAAAAAATGCTGGGTATCATGAAGTTGGACAGACTGACAGCCCAATCCTATCAAAACCCCGCGTGGCAATGTAGCAGTGCCAACGTGGCCTCTGCTGCATTCCGTGGGGGAGTTTTGGCTCCAGCAGGTTTCCTCGGGGTAAGGGGACATTTGTCCCCTTGCCCCAGGGAAAGCTCCAGCAGCCACTATGGATCAATTGACCTGTGCCAACGAAACTGATTGACCTTACTGACCCACAGATCAGACTCAGGAAGGGGGGTTGGATTTGGCAGATGCCGTCGTACCCAGTGGTGGGATTCAAATATATTAACAACTGGTTCTATGTCCTTCAGGGCGGCCTTCAGGGCCATCCGTTGCCTTTCTTCCCTCTCCCAACCTAAAATTTAACAACCGGTTCTGCAGAACTGGTGAGAACTGGTGAATCCCACCACTGGTCATACCTCCTCCCCACCCAAGCCTGATCTGCCTGCACCATTCCACTGCCTGAGCTGGGCTTCCCTGATCCGGCAGGCCTCCTGATGTCTGCCAGTGTGTGTGGAAAAGCTGAAGCCTTCCACTGGCGCACTGGCAGCTTGCGCTGCCGCAAAGCGCTTTACTCTTGCCACACACACTGCCTCCAGTAGGATTGGGGCAAACAGCTACAATCTAAAGTTCACTTGTTGGGGAGTAAATCCCATCAAACATGGTTATGACTGCATTACACAAACCTTCTATAGCCTCGGGGAGGATCTGGGAGGCCCGCAGCCCACAACCTCCTCTGTGGGCCTTCCCAATGCTAAAAATCACTGTTTGGGGATAGGAATGCACTTGTGCTCCAGTGCCCAACTGGAGTTATTTCCAGCATCAAGGAGGCTTGCAGAGGGGACTGTAGGCCTTCCAGACCCTCCCTGAGGCCTGCATGACCCCCCCCCCCAAGGTAATGGGAAAGCCCCTGGTTCCCCACAGGACTGCAATTGCTGCAGCACTGTTGGAACACCCATTACTGAGTCATTCCCCTTAAAGGGGAATGGCCCAGTTCCTGTTCTCGTGGTGAGTTACCACCCACCACTTGGGGAATAGAGAACTATATCACACCTTATAGAGATCAGCCACAGCCTCACTGATTTCACAGTCACTCTCCTCTTCCAGAACGCACTGCGCTTTTCTGTGCTGTTCTGTCATTTCATAATCAGCCTGAAATTGAGAGAAGGAAAAAAAAAACACCCTGTAAATATTCCCTTTGGAATAGTGGAAACGACAGCAAACACATAGAAGTCCTGCCAGACAAACTTGATGCATCCCTAATGCTGAATCCATAAATAAGTAACTATCACAAGACTGAAAAAGAAAGAAAATCAGAGTGCATGCCTAACCTGGAGTCAGGCCAGCAAAAGTTAGGCCAGCAAAATTTGGCCAGCACAAGGGACAGCATAAAATATTTTTGGCCCATTCTCTGAGCCAGAGCGGCCAGCAGACATGCGCCATCCTCCCTAACTCTGAGAGTGGTCCAAACGTGCTTTACTATGGCCCTTGTGCCAGGCAAACTTTGCTGGCCTAACTGTGCCGGCCTAACTTCAGATTAGGATTGCATCCTCAGTCACTTTGTAGAGAAGCATAGAACAGAAGTTGTCTATTTCTTTTTCTTCTCCCAAAAGTCCTGTGGATGCAGATTCCAGCTTTCCTGACAATAGTGTGCACAGTAACTCTAAACTGCAGCTAGGAAGCGTTAGACAACTTTGTAACAGTCACCTCCAGAAATGCATCAAGACTCTTCAGTTCCTGGCTTTTGCTGATAAGTTCCTTTCTCTCCTCTTCCTGAGCTTCTTTAAGGTGTTCTGTTTTCTTCATGTGACTCATAAGGCACGTCTGGATTAGATCCTTACCTAGTCGGATACATTCTGCAATATAGAATTTGTTCATTATTATACCCTCAAAGGACAGAGGGAAACACAGTGGAGCCCTGCTTTACAAGAAGTTCACTATACAACCAAATCACTTTACAATGGACTTTCTGTAGGACAACAAGATTCACTATACAGTAATATACAGCCCAATCCTATGCAGAGCTAAGAAGTAAGCCCCATTGTGTTCAGTTGATCTTATGCATGTCTACCCAATCCTATGCATGTCTACTCAGAAATAAGTCACAAAATAGTCAATGGGGTCTACTCCCAGATAAGTGTGGATAGGATTGCAGCCTTATTCATTGCTTGGCCAGGAAAGAGGGAGGACTGGGCAGTTCTCTGCGTCCTCTTGAGTAGAATCAACCTCCCTCTTGTTCTCTGCTACCTCCAACAGGGTGTCTGGGGAGTGGAGGCTTTTTAAACTCATTCAGGAACATGTGTGTACCAGTTCTTTCATTTTTTAATTTTTTAAAAAAGCCTATTTACAACCTTGACACAAGCAAAACAACCATACAGCCTTCCCCCTTTCCAACATTCCATCTTTCCATATTTTCATCATGGATGTGCTTCATGACCTACCTGAAACTGGCTCACGGCCCACTGGTGAGTCCCGACCCACAGTTTGGGAGCTACTGGTCTAGACCACTGTTTCTCAAACTGAAGGTCAGGACCCACTTGGTGGGTCGCAACCTGATGTCAGGTGGGTCGTGGAAAGCTGGGAGCCACCTTCCAAGATAGTAAAGGTAAAGGTTTCACCTACGACCGAATGGTCTAGGGGGTGGTGCTCATCTCCGCTTCTAAGCCGAAGAGTCAGCGTTTGTCCGAGGACAAGTTTCCATGTAATGGTCATATGGCCGGCATGACTATATGCCAAGGTGCACAGAATGCTGTTACCTTCCCACTGAAGTGGTAGCTATTTATCTACTGGCATTTTTACATGCTTTCAAACTGCTAGGTTGGCAGGAGCTGGGACAAGTGACAGGAGCTCACTCTGTCATGTGGTCTTGAACTGCCAACGTTCCGGTCAGCAAGCTCAGCAGCAGTGGTTTAACCAGCAGTGCCACCACATACCTTACTCTTCTTATATTTCTTTTGTGATTGTGAACATTTTGAATTTTCAAGTGAGAGCTTTTTAACATTTTGTTTTTAGTTCTGTGCTTTTACATAATATTTGTCTTAATCCTACTTTCTGTCAGAGACATCTCATGGTTGTGCAATTGCTGTAGTTCAAGCATGCCAGTTTGTATTCTAGGAGTGTCATTTGATTACGTCACAATGACAGCACTTCCGGCTTGATGAGGTCACTTCTGGCTATGACATAACTCCAAGGTTAATGACATTATTTTTGATGGGTTCTGACATGAATGCCATTATAAAAAGTGGGTCCCAGTGCTAAAAAGTTTGAGAACCACTGGTCAAGACCCACAATTTTCAACATTTTTCTTCTCAGGGCACACTGACCCCTATGGTCTTTGCTTCTTGTGATGTCACTTCCAGGAGATTCTTCCTAGTCTTTGTGCACTATTCCTAGGGGAACGGTTCGTCGTAACAAATTGTCTGTCTCTCTTCCATTGTTGCCTCCTTAGAGCCGGAGGAGTAAAAAGGACACATACTGTACATACTACAGACCTAAAAACAGAGCTGCAGAACCTAGAAGAGTTTTTTTCAGAGATTTCCAACCACTATACTCCAAACTGCACGGCATACATGCAGACTATTTGTGGCACACCAATGTGCCATGGTACACCGGTTGAAAATAGCTGGTCAAGACTCTCCAATAATAAAGCAATAGCCAGTGAAGACTCTCCGTAAAGAGCAATAAAGGAGTGAACAAATCATGTCAGTTACAGAGATAAAAGGCATGTGAGAAAGCACCAATAGTTCAGGCATCCGCAGTACAGTACTTACCGTCTTCATAATGTTCCACGTTTTCCCAAAAGGCCTTATGGATGCCCGTTAAAAGCTCTTCCCGTTGTTTCATAGTTAGGTTGTTCCTTTGAGTCAACTGATCCAGTGAATTTGATACAGCTTTGATCCTGCATTTACTGTGCACTTGTATCTGTGTTTTCAGCACATTCACAATTTTCACCAGTTGCTCCCAGTTAAACATTCTTTCTTGGATGGACTGAAAGAAAACACATGTGATTCAAGGATACAAGCACATGCAAACAAAACCTGGTGCCATCCAGCTAGCATTTTGGCACCACCTACGCTATTTTCCATGCCAACGTGGAGGCATAAGTAAAATGTAATATCCAAAATACGTTCTACTCTTACTTCTCTACACCACATATATCGAAAAGCATATAAAACACAGAACTTGGATCAAATGGAAAGGAAAGATGCGATTGTCTCTCAAGAATATTGGCAACAGAGGACTTTACAGGTGGATCCAATATTTCTGCCTAAAAAAAGAGAGCCCCAAGTCACTTCCTCTCCCTCTCTTCCCAGGTACATTGAAACAGAAGAAAGCAAGTGCTCCTGGGAAAGAAGACCACAATCATGCCATTTAGGAAGTCCCAGTTTGAATCCTGAATTGGCCATGAGCTCACTAGATCAGGGTGTCAAACCTGTTTCAAACAGCAGGCTGAAAAGGATTCAAGGTGCATGCTGAGAGCTGGAAGTGATGCCTGTAGGCAGGAAGCAATGTCATTGATCAGGTCATGACCAGAAACACACACTGCTTTCTCACTTAGGAACTCATTAGCTGCAATTGACTGAAAATAAAATACACAAATCTTGCTCCAATTGTCAAGTGATGGGAGAGCCCGGTGGTCAAGCGGGTCATCCTTTTAGCAGTGCTGCGTCTGCCGAGGTGTCACTTCATAGATCAGCTGTTGAAAGGCGCTCTGCAAAGTAACACCTCATTAGAAGCAGAGCTATTGAAAAGGCGGCCTGTGTGACCATTGGGCTCTCCCAGTGCATCTGCAGCATCTCCCTCTCACACCCCTCTTGGTCTGCCTCTTCCCCCCTTTACTGTTCTTCGCTTCAGGCTCTCCTTCCTAGCATCTCGGCAGAAGCAGAGCTGCTGAAATGGCGGTGATGGGAGAGCCCAATTATCAAGTGGGCCACCCTTTCAGCAGTACTGAGTATCACTCTCAGTATCAATCTCCCAACATTGCCGTTTCAGCAGTGCTGCTTCTGCCAATGTGTCACTTGGCTGCTCAGCAGCTGATGGTGATGCTGGGATAGCCCAACAATCATGCGGGCCGGATAAAGAACTTCCGTGGGCCGCATCCAGCCATGAGATTTATGGTTGACACCTCTATGCTAGATGGCCATAGGCAAGTCACTCTCTCACATCACGTATTTCCAGTGTAATAACTGAGAAGATAGAAGGAGGTGACACATGGTTTCTGTGTTTGGTAGCAGCCATACATCCCCTGAAAGGCATACGTCTGCCCCAAATCCCTGGGGAGCCTTGTACAGCAAACCCGCAGGAAAAGCGACCAGTTCTTCTGAGCCATTGGCCAATATGATTTGTTTTCATACAATAATCTATGAAACCTGCAGCCTTTTTGGATGGATGGCTTGGGACAACCATGGCCAGGCATGTACTGGGCTGGATTCAGGTGTCCAGTAGCGTAGCCAGAGGGGGCAGCAGCCCTGCATGTGCCACAATGCACCATGTAAGCCATTTGCCATCAGAGCCATTCCAGGCAGTGACAGCAACGTGCAGGTACGTTGCTGTCAGGAATGGCTCTGACAGGGAGTGGGAGGCACCGCACTGCGGCACCTACAATACTTACTGCGCTGCCCCTGTCTGGCTATGCTACTACAGCTGTCAACTTAACAGAGAGGCTTCCATTGACACAAATGACACAATCTCTCTTCACAATAATTTTCAGCATATGTGCTTTACCGCAGCCTGTGCATCCTGCAATTTCCTTAACGCGTCTTCCACAGCCATCATTTTCTCCGTCACACCCATCATGATCTTTTTTGCTTTTGTGCTTGAGCACTTGGATTGATCCAGGAAAGCAAGCAAGGTCTGATCTATCTGTTTCCATGAAGCTTCCATCTAGGAACAAGGAATGGAGAGAAAGCTTTGGCATTTTAGAATCAGAAAGCGTAATGGCAACATCACAACAAAAAGGACTGCTAAAGGCGAGGCGAGAGATAAGACTCGAGCTCATAAGAACATAAGAACATAAGAAGAGCCATGCTGGATCAGGCCAAGGGCCCATCTAGTCCAGCTTCCTGAATCTCACAGCGGCCCACCCCAGGTGCCCCAGGGAGGCAGGAGACAACAAGATGCTTGCATCCTGTTGCCACTCCCTTACACCCGGTACCTGTAGCCCACCACCTTTGTAAGGAGGTTGCACAATCCATCATTGCCTATAGCCCACAATGGATCTTTCCTCCAGAAATCGGTCTAATCCTCTCTTAAAGACATCAAGACCAGATGCCCTCACCACCTCCTGTGGCAAGGAGTTCCACAGATTAACTACCCGCTGGGAGCTCGTTCAGAGGTGCATAATTCATACAAAGCACAGCATGGAGTCGTGGTGGGGGAGGTGACCTGAAGGCAAACAGGAGGTGTGCAAAAAACATTTTTACTCACCTCTGCATAAGCCCACAGGTTGCCTCTGGATCTCCTTGGACATATGCCACCCATTTTGGGGGAGAGAAAAGGGGCAGGGAGGTTTTGGAAAGAGGGGATAAGACCCGGCTTGCCCAACTGCCACCAGATTCACCCAGTCCCCACCCTCAGAACCTCTCCTCCACATATCCTGTTACTCCCCCTCCCTGCCTGCAAATCACCCCCTTCCCCCTCCAAGCCTGCTTACCAGCTTACACAGGAGCAGCAAAATAGAGAACCTGACTCATTTGCTATCCCCATGTCACAGGCAAAGTTGAGGTTACCAAGAAACTGCCAAGAGGAAAAGGAAAACCCACATTATCCACGATATGATCAGAATAGTCCCTCTCTTTCCTTTCCAGATCATCCAAGGTTTGATACTCAGACTCACAAGCTCCGGACATCTCAGTGTTCAGGAGTCTGGACTTGAGTTGGTTGTGTAATTCTGCAAATGCCTGTAAAGGGAACAAAAAGGCCTCAGGAAATAAAGGGGGGAACCACTACCTAGCGTCGCTGAAATTGACAGACCCAGGATGAGCAATTTATTTTGCACCTCGAACGCACTTCTGACCCAAATAGGGAAGGACAGTATCTGAGATGAAGAACGCCAACCCAAGTTCAAAAGCCCTTCCCTCCCCACCACCGCTTCAACCCAGTTCCATAGCATCACACTTTGGTTTGAGAGTAGCACCCTACATCCTTGTCACTTTGAGATGATGTACATACATCCTCATCCCCATGGGAGGCGCCTTCTGCATCTTTACACTACTGGGAGGATCTTGTGGTGAAATGGACTAGGGAAAACGTTCAGGATGGGAGAGGAAACAACATCCTGCAAGAGTTAAGGTAATGCATACAGGATCCTGATAGTCAAACAGCCGAATCCTAACTTCCTGTACCGACGCAGGATCTCTTGCAGTGTGGAGTGTAGTTTCAGTTGTCGGAGGTCTCTTCCAGATAGAAAATGTCCCCTTGCCCCAGAAGCCAAAGGGGGTCAATTCAGTTCTACACCAGTGAGATTTAATTAGGATGCAGCAGCTTAGCATGAGGCAAGGGGACGAATGCCTGATAGGGCTGCTTGGAACTGTGCCTGCAATTTAGCAGGTGCAAGTCTGAGCGGACTGCAGCAGCCTGAATCGGAACCACGCAGCGCAGGAACAGGGGTTTGGATCTTGAATAATTACTGGATCTGGACTCCTCCTCTCCCCTCCCTGGTCCACCCCATCTGCAGGGCTGCTCCATTCTGCCTCCTTCCCTCCTTTCTTCTCCCCACCCAGAAAAGTCCCCATGCTGACTGCACGCAGCTGTCGTGGGGGTGGCTTACCTGCCGCTTCCCGCGGCATCCGTGGGCCAATGCCGACGTCTGAATCGGCCCAGTGCTTGTTTGCACTTATGTCGGTCAAACAGCGCAATAGGACTGCGCCCTGAATGATCAAACGAAGAATACTGTATACAGTACTTACAGTTTCCTGTGTATGAAGGATGCTCTGGTACAAGTCTTCAGGGATCTTCTTTTTATGATAAAAATGGGCAACATACATTCTAAAAATATGAACAAGCGCCTGTTTTAAAAGACAAAACAGACAAAAGTTAAGGCATGGGTTAAAGCAGACCTAACCTATTTAATATGATCATGGTTGTAGCTCAAATGCATTCATAAGAATGAGCTCAGTTTGGAGCTCACAGGTTCTACAGTTACATGACAGAACTTAGGCATGGATCTAAAAGTGCTCTGTGCAATCAGATGTCACTTTTATGCTTACAAGGGATGGGAAGTCTACTTTCATCAATTCCCCTTGGGGTTGCATTCGGCCTTGTGCATGTTCCTGCTACTGCAGAGGGTCCTCTAACCATTGGGAATAGTTTGTGGGGTGCCTGGGGGATTTCAGTGTACACTTGTGGTGGAGAAGCCTTATTCTATGGGCAGAATTCTGCTCCTAGTAGTTAGAATCCAAATCACTTTATTCCAGTTTTTGCCTCACAGCATAAACTCACAATCTGGAATGTTAAAAATTACCTTTATTGGAATGTTAAAAATTACTTACAGTAAAACAACATGATAATACACTCATTTTAAGAACAGACAGTATGACTATCCCCTATGCATAGCATTAGAAATATGGCCACTTGTCTAGTAGAGGACTCATCCTATCCCGCTAACAGATTCCATACTAACATTTATTCCTTCTGGCCCAGATTAGTAGGTAATAGAGACCCGAGAAATTTGGAACGCAGCTCCTATTTCCCAGAACAGTAAAACAGGATGTGGGGCGAGAATCTATATCCCCTGACAGACAACTGCACCTGTGCTCCTCCTTCAGTTGGCTTTTAAATCTGCCCCTAAGATCATTTGAGGGGAAGGCATTACAGCGGGCTAGCATAAAAGCCCTTCTCTCTTGTGGGCAATGTAAGAAGGACAGGTAGCTAGGTCTACTGTCATAGCTCATCCCAAGGTGATAATATAATGGGGAGCCTGTTCTTGTAATTGTTTCCTGTCTATCAATGTCTAATTGTCTGGTAATCACAGAGGATACCAGAGGTTACCAGATGCACAGATGACAGAGAATAGGCTCACAATATTTCCCTGAATTCTGCCCCTACCCAAAGACCATCAATTATGAGAATATGGAGCAAATCTGTGGCAGGTCTCAGTGTGCCCCTTGAGGGAAAGGGAAGCATTGGAAATAGTAAACCACTTCACAAACTCAATATCATGGCCCTGTCCATATATTCTTTCCGCCCAATTCCAACTTTACATGGAAGGGACCCGAGAGTGCGCTGAGCCCTGCCTTACAACAATGTGCTCCTGAAGCCCTGTTCCCATCAGTTGATGTGCTATTGTGTGAGGTCAATGGCTGGGGAGGGACCCACTGTGGCACCACAAGCCATTCTGGGGTTCTACCCAGCCACAATGAGTGACACTGGAATCAGGTTGATGGTAATATATGAGTAAGTCTTACAGGATGGGCCATTTAATCAGTCAAAAACAATTTGAGATTCAATGAGGACCACAGTGCACAATGGGATTCCATTTGTAGTTCTGTCTCACCCATCAAAATATCCTGGGCCAGTCATAGTTCCAATGAACACAAGTTAAAACACACCTACCACATATTTTTCTTTCCTTAGTTCCACATCCAGAAGATGAAGGTTCTTCAAAAAGAGGCTGTACAAACACATTTTAACAGCGAACCTAAAAACCCAACAATACATTTTATTATGAATCATATGTCTGCTGCAACACTACAGTGACTGCAGCCAAAAATGGCTCAAGTCAGAACCATTAAATAAAATGGTTGTTTATGGGTCTAATGCCATATAGTCTTGCAAAGCTTGAATTAATCAGCTCCGGTAACGATGGGGAGGGATTGCCACCTGCACTCAGCATCTACCAAGATCAGGCCATATGCGATTTACTTCTTGTTAATAGTATAGTAACGTTATTAAAATACAAATGTACTTAATATGGTTTACAGCCCAATCCTATCCTTTTCCCTCTCCCGCTGGTGCAGCTACACCTTTCAACTAGCAACGGATCTTCTTGGATCTGGGCCAGTGATTTCGCTGGTGTAAGTCCAAGGAGAAAAGGAGGCAAGAAGGCTGCTGCCAGAGGGGATAGGGTCTAGCATATGCCATTGCTGTTGGTTCCATCCTCTCCTGCAGCCTCACCGCTCTTCCCCCTTCTCCGCCCAGTTTCCAGCTCCACATTACACAGGAGCTCTAGGAACGGTCCCAGTTCAAAGCTCAGGGGGAGAGCAAAAAATAGTCCTTGACCATGTGATATATTCTGAAGCTAAAGGTCAGGGAAAAGATCCTTGCCTCTTATGGGAGGGGCCAATATTTTGAATGGCCACCAACGCCAGCCAAAATCTGTTGAACCCTGAATATAACCTGTCGCACTTACACATTGCAAGTCAGCACTTCTGGAAAAGACGTCACCTTGAGGAAGGCCTGGTCCTGGTCTCTGTCATCGCTGGCTGCAGAGTGCATCGTGGTGGACGAAGCACAATCCTCTTTTTCTCTCTGACTAAGGGACTCCAGGCTGCTTGAAGTGGACACTTCCAGAATTTGATTGGGCAGAACAGCCTGCTTAGGATTTTCATGTAGCGATGGGTTGGATGAGCCATCTGCCAGAGGCTTTCATTAATGCAAAGGTTTCCAGTTAGTACGTCACAAAAACACTTCAATTTCCCCAATAGTGTCACTAGAGGGAGGTGGGGCGCTAAATTTTGCTAGGCACCTAACCTTGCCATAGAAACTGCTCTACTCCCTTGCTGTCATAGCCAGTTCTGGTGGCATTGCTTTTGCCTCCAGGACTGGCTATGTCGGTGAGGGAGAGAAGCAGTTTACACAGTAAGGTATGGTACCTTGCAAAACTTAGCGCCCCATCCCGGGACACTACTGAATTTCCCCCTCCCTTTTATAACATGACACACTGAAATTATTCCTCCATGCATTGGCCAATGCCCAGCATGGCTAACCTCTGACAACATCTTTACCAAACTGTTCCCAAGGACCTTGAAGTTCTGCAATAAGAACATGAGTTGTGGCATCTTGTTTACCAAACTCCTTCCCACAACATAATTTTTTATTTTCTCCAGTCTGTTAGCTACAAGTATTCTGCTGCCACCAATTTTTATCTGCCCCTCAACTTCGTTGTTGTTGTTCAGTTGCTAAGTCGTGTCCAACTCTTCGCGACCCCATGGACCACAGCACGCCAGGCCTCCCTGTCCTCCACTAGCTTCTGGAGATCGCCCAATTTCATGTCCATTGCTTCGGTGACACTATCTAACCATCTCATCCTCTGTCGCCCCCTTCTCCTTTTGCCTTCAATCTTTCCCAGCATGAGGGTCTTTTCTAAAGAGTCCTCTCTTCTCATGAGGTGGCCAAAATATTGGAGCTTCAGCTTCAGGATTTGTCCTTCCAGGGAGCAATCAGGCTTGACTTCCTGGAGGATTGACTGATTGGATCTCCTTGCGGTCCAGGGGACTCTCAAGAGTCCTCCAACACCATAATTCAAAACCTCAACTTTGTACTGATGTACTATTAATACTTAATATTGGACAATTTTCCTGTATGCTTTACAGCTAATTGAATATTGAATGCTAATATTGAACGATATGATGAAATGCATATTTAATCTCCTGTAGCTTCTTATTTATTCAGTCTCTGCAGATAACCTTGCTGTTTGGTAACCGGGCCCCCTGTCTAACATTACCTTGAATATATGCCTCTGTGAACATTCTCAAGTATCAAGCCTTTTACTGAAATACTTCCTCCACACAACGCTGCAGATCAGTGATTTTCAACCAGTGTGCCAGAGCGCATTAGCATGTCCCAGTGGTCCACAGATGGGCCATGGGAGTTTGGGGCACAGCAGCTGCAAATCATTGAAAAACTCTCCATGTTAATTCCCTTCATGCTACTTTTTTTTGGATGTGCTCCTTTTTTGTCATAGAAGAGTTTTTTAAAAAAGTCTTACCCTGAATTTTTGATTGATTGGATAGATGACCTTTGCTTTTATTGCAAATTCTGTAACAAAAGTGTCCAAAGGAGGCTGACTTTCCTGTAAAGAAAAAGAATACAGGAAAAAAAAATCCTACCCATTTGGATTAGACTATTAGCTTCTAATAAATTATTAGTTGGCTGCTAGCCTGACAGCGGCATTCCGAGGGGGGGGACAGGAAGTGTTGCAGGAGCCTGAGCTCCTGTGTAACATGCCCCCCCACCTTCAAAGCCATTCACGGTTCAGAGAGCAAAGCCTCCAAGCCAGTTCTCCAAGCCTCAAATGGCTCTGGATACGAGGGGGAGGGGCCACTTTACACTGGCACTCAGGCCACACTTGCTTATTTTATTTATTTATTTGAAGAATTTATTCTCCGCCTTTCCTATGCCAAAGCCAATGCCCAAAGCGACTTACAGAGAACAAACAAATTACAATGTAACCATAATAAGTAAAAAGTAAGTAAAACGCATTAAAACAGCAACAACAATTAAACATTAATAGGAACACCGAGAGTGAACAGGAAGGAAAGCTAGACCCAATTCTTCATATCAGGATGTTGGGAGGGTAGGAAAAAACATAGCATTTTGCTCCCCTCTAGGAATGCCACTGTATCCTTATACCACAGCTTGTCCCCAAAATGAAAAGCAACAGATCTAAGACATAGGAAATAGTAATACAAATTCCCCTCCTGCCAAGAAAGTACTAGCTCATATAGCTGCAGCATGTATAATTCTGATATCCTCGACATTAAATGAAATGTATTGTACTGTATGTGCAATATGGCTTCTTATACTTAAACATTTTCTTAATGTGCACTGTCCTTAAAGAGTAAAAAAAGAGTAAAGAGTAAAAATTATTTCAAGAAGCACTATGAAATAGAATAATATCCATTCATTTGGATAACATTTCATTATTTTTTTCCAAAAGAAAAAATGTTGAGCGTGCGTGTGTGTGTGGGGGGGGGGTGTTTGCTCAAGATACTGCCAAACCCCCTACTAGGAAAACAACAAAAATAGTTCTAAGCTATGACTATGTCTATGGAAAGTTCACATTAAGAACCTGCGATTTATCGAGTGAAACCATTCCTCATAGTTACACTTGAATGTTTGGATTTGTTAAAAAATTGATTCTTATTCAGCTTGGGTTTTACCTGTAATACATTATAATATAGCAAATCCACAGTTCAACAAATTGAAATGCCAGACAAACACATCTAGAAAATTGCCCAAGTTATGGTACCATTTCTGTGGCCATCCAAGTGATTGTTTCCTTTTTTTCTGGTAGTGGATCATCTTCATATAGATGATCTTCTGTCTCAGAGTGATCACCTTCCACCAGCCTTTGGGAATCATCCTGCTGAAACACCCAAGACAAGATTGTTTTTATTAACAAGAACCTACAAATGCATACATCATCATGCTAGATTTGAGAGTCCCTTCATTTCTCCCTGAATCAAGAAATGAGATGATAATATGCTAGGGTTAAAAAAGTTCACTATTGTTCAGATGACAAGTAGACCAACTCTGAAAGAGTTTTGAAACATTTGATTTCTTCAATGTTATAGGAAAAACACACACAGCATATTACTTTGTATAGTATTCTACCTGAAGAAGGGCTTAGATTACAAGCATACTTAACAGAAGCATTTTACTGTGTCCTTTTCACAGGGTTGAGTATTCTGTGTTTACAGTGTACATTTGAAAACTCTTTTTTCTATTACTACAGTGACTTTGCAGTGGAGTAGTTTCCCAGGGACATGTTTTGAGACATGCAACTTGTCTTTTACACATCAGAAAGAAGGAAGAGTGCTTCTAGATGACAAAACACAAGGGAACATATTTTTGTTGGCACTGGTATACAAGCACTAGTATTATTATTGAGTGCTGAATGCAGAATATGCTAACATCGTGCAAATGTTCAAATGTAGAAATGATGGGTTTGGGGCAGGGTGTGTGTGTGTGAGCAGGATCAGAATTGCACCTACTGACTCACCCCTGACCTCATCCCCCTACCAATTTCGGGTAGACCCCACAGAGCGTCCAATGAAAACACAGGTAATGGAAAAATCAGATAACCAATTGCCTAAAACCCTGAAGCTATTCAAAAATCAGATAGTTACTAACTGCACTGGAAAGAGCTGAGTTCATACAGTTTGTAAGGTGGCAGCTACTTGTCCTTAAAACATATGGGCTCCTGCAGTTTGCAAAAAGCTAAACTCTTGCAGTTTGCCAGCTTGTGTATATAGGAGATAAAGGTTTGAGCGCCATTTTTCTGTTATTGTTTTCCCTTACGACTGACAATGACAGGTAGTGGGGGAGGCAGGTGAAGACTGGGGGCACAATCCAGTTAGGCTGGCATAAACTAAGCCACTCCCGGAAATAGCCAGCACACAGCACACAGCCATGAGCTATCCTCCCTGACTCTGAGAATGGTCCAAACCCACTTTATGGTGGCCCTTGTGCTGGTCTAGCTTATGCTATTCTGGGAGGAAACATATTCAGGAGATGCCCACACCTCTGAAATCAGTGAAAAACTGGGGATTGCAATAAGGAAATAGGAACCACAGTAAACCCAGGCTCAAGCAACCCCCCTTCCTATCGCTCCCAATCCGCCCCTCTCCGCATGCAACATGGAACGTCTGTTGATATGACATGAACTTGGAAAGCAGCATCTCTGGGACCTGGTGATGTCCGTGCATGCTGCGGAAGTGAAGGTACCTTCCACCGGTGCAGGCGAGGCGCGATCCCGCAAAGCCACAGCAGACTGGCTGCCCCGAGCCCCAGCCCGAGCCCCAGCAGCACCGTCAGCGCCAGCAAGCCGGACGAGAGCTGGTCGAGGTGCGCCAGAAGTTCCAGCTCGACCTCCTGCAAGCAGGGGCCCGGCGGCGCGGACATGGCATCGGCCGGGGTGGAGAGTGAAACCACCTCCTCCTCCTCCTCGGCTAGTCCCCGAAGTCGCTCCTGGAACTGACTCCCGAGGAAGCGCGTTTATGCCCGAGAGAGCCCGGACGGGGCGCGTTTCCTCCGGGGGCGCCCTGCTCCCCCCGCCTGGGGGGGGCTATTCAAACAGGCCGGGAGACCCCGATCGCAAACCCGCCGTCTCGCCTCGCCCCGCCCCAAGAAGGGAGAGCCGCTCGAGGTGGGTGGAGAAGTCGAGGCGTCCCATTCCCACTCCGTCCATCCCGCGGTGGGCAGGGCTTGCGCTGCAACTGGAGCCGCATTCCCGCAGGAACGCCGACGATGGCGGCGAGCAAAGCCAATCGGGTGCCTCGACGCCCCGCCTCGGTGGGCTTGCCCCGGCCACCTCCCGGAAACTTTGCACGGGCCTAGACGGGGTCGGCGGTTCAGAGGGACCAGAGGGAAGACGATCTGCCTGCCCAGCGCCCGCCTGCCTCCCTCCCACCGCCGCATGCCTCGGGGATGGACGGGAGGGCGCCCCGCGCTGTCCGCCTACCTAGAAACGCTGCTGGGAGTCCTCCTGCTGCTGCTGCAGACGACGAGCCCCTTCCGCGGCGGGACGGACGGGCAGAGACCCCGCGCGTGGCGACCGTCACCGAGCCGTTGCTCGCTTCGGCACGCTGAAGGCTGCCCTGCAATTTCTCCATGCTCCGGGCCAGACTTTTCTCTGCCCCCCCAGGTGAGTGAACCTGTGGTCGCTTTTCTAAGAGGGAGGGGGCTGTCAAAATAAAAAGGAAAATACTATACTCAGAGACGCATTGCTTGGGGAGACACGGCGCATCTCA
>JAJKFI010007421.1:0-15767 GCA_029204185.1 Lerista edwardsae
AACCTCATAGGGTGGTTGTGAAAGCACAAGAGGAAGAGGGAAATGGGGTAGGTGGGAGGGTGGGCAGACTGGGTCCCAGGAAGGAGGCAGGATCTGGGGTGGGTTCCCCAGTCTCACACTTGATGTGTTGGGGCCATGGCATGAAAAAGGTTGAACAGCACTGATCTAGACCAGCGGTCTTCACCATTTTTCATGCCACCACCTTTTTAATGCAATAAATAAATAAATAAATGAAGTATGAGACTTGGGGACCCAACGTTGGCCCCACCCCCTTCCTGGGACCCTGTCCGCCCACTCCTCACCCCTGATATACTTTGCCAGCAGTACCGTTCACTGTAACAAAATATTCTTATTGGAAGGAGAAGAAGAAGTGACCACGAAGCACTAGTGAAAACTATTTTAGCACAATTGCTAAGGGCCTAAGCAGGACTGAGACACCATCTCCTGATACCTAAAGGGGTACTCCAGATGCCTCCCCCTTGACCTGGTGGTGCTCTAGTCCAGTGGTCTTCATAAGAACATAAGAAGAGCCCTGCTGGATCAGGCCAAAGGCCCATCTAGTCCAGCTTCCTGTATCTCACAGCGGCCCACCAGGTGCCCCAGGAAGGCACGAGACAACAAGACGCTTGCATCCTATTGCCACTCCCTTGCACCCGGTACTCTGAAGTAGCCTACTACTAACGTAAGGAGGTTGCACAATCCATCATCGCCTATAGCCCACAATGGACTTTTCTTCCAGAAATCCGTCCAATCCCCTCTTAAAGGCATCTAGACCAGATCCCATCACCACCTCCTGTGGCAAAGAGTTACACAGATTAACTACCCGCTGGGTAAAAAAGTACTTCCTTTCCCAAAGTTGAAGAACACTGATCTAGATTCTAGACCAGTGGTCTCCAAACCTTTTACATGGAGGGCTGCATCAAATATCTGGCATGGTGTCAAGGGCCAAATAAATACATGAATAACGTAAACAGAGATGGAACTTGAATGAATGAATGAATGAATGAATTAGCTCAAAGGTCCAGGATTCCTCTAAGCAACCAACACACACCACAGAAATCTAGCACACACTTTCATGGACTCACATTCCCCCAACCCACGGGCAGCTTACTTAAATTTGCTGAAGTAAATATCACAGCACCAGTACATCACAGGAAAACACCCAGAGCATGTTCTGTGGGCCAGGGTGGCCTCCCTGATGCTCAGAAACCTGTCTTTCAAAGGGCCTAAATATGACACTCCCAGGTCTTCAGAAAAACCAGGAAGTGAATTTTTGGCCTTCTACAGGCATTCTGAGGAACTGGGGAGGCTGCGCACAGCCTCCCCTGGCCCTCAGAATGCTTCAGAACACAGCTTGGAGGGTGCAGCCCGTGCCAGCAAGGTCAGGAGGGCCAGAGGCTCTTTGGGGACCAGAGGCTTGTCGTGGGCCAGATAGAGGCTCTCCAAGGCCCCCGGAATGGGGTCTGGAAACCCCTGTTCTAGACCAATCTCTCCCCTCCTTGCCATCCCTGAAATGCCTTAAGATAGGGAGCTTCTCACAGTGGCCCACCAGAAACCTCAGGGAGCACACAAGACAACAAGATGCCTGCATCTTGCTGCTTCTCCCTGGCACCTGGCATGAGGTAGCCTACAACTAAAATCAGGAGGTTGCACATACTGGTCGGCCAAACAGGAAGATGCTGCCAGTCACCATTATTATTTGTTTTAAAGATTTGAATTTATTTAAGAAATTTTTTTTTTTTACCCCGCCTTTCCTCTGCCGAGGCAGATGTCCAAGGCGGCTTACAATATTAAAAAAGATAAAAATAAAGTATAACAGTTAACATTAAAAACAGTTAAAAACAGTATTAAACAATAAAGAATCAAGATTAAAAACACAAACAATTTAAAAACAATTAAAAAAATAAAATAAAACACAAGCCCCGTGGATCATAATAACCAGCCAGCCAACCTGTCAACAATTAAAAGCTTTTTGGAATAAAAAGGTCTTCAGCCCCCGCCGAAATGTAAACAGAGAGGGAGCAGTTCTCAATTCAAGGGGAAGGGTGTTCCAGAGTTGGGGGGCCACCACCGAGAAGGCCCTCTTCCTGGCCGCCACTCCTCTTACTTCTCCTGGTGGCGGCACAGTCAGAAGGGCCCCCCCAGATGATCTAAGAGTACGGGTTGGATTATATAGAAGGAGGCGGTCCCTCAAATACCCCGGACCCGAGCCGTAAAGGGCTTTAAAAGTCAAAACTAGCACTTTGAATTGGGCCCGGAACAGAACCGGCAGCCAGTGTAGTCGCCGAAGCAGCGGCTCGACAGAGTCAAACCGACGTGCCCCAGCAACCACCCGAGCCGCCGTGTTCTGTACTAGTTGTAATTTCCGGACCGTCTTCAAAGGCAGCCCCACGTAGAGCGCATTGCAATAATCTAATCTTGATGTCACTAGGGCATGGGTCACTGTGGCCAGGTCCGCACAGCTCAGGTACGGCCGCAGCTGGCGGATCAGCCGAAGCTGAGCAAAGGCTCCCCTGGCCACAGCCGCCACCTGGGACTCCAGGTGTAGCTGTGAATCCAGGAGAACCCCCAAGCTGCGAACCTGCTCCTTCAGAGGAAGTGCGACCCCATTCAGAGCAGGACGATAGTCCAATACCCGAGTTGTGGATTTCCGAACCAAAAGCACCTCTGTCTTATCCGGATTTAATTTCAGCTTGTTCGCCCGCATCCAGCCCCCAACTGCCTCCAGACAGCGATCCAGGACCTCAACCGCCTCCTCAGAATCAGGGGGAAAGGAGAGATAAAGTTGGGTGTCATCAGCATATTGATGGCACCCCACTCCAAACCCCCGGATGACCTCTCCCAGCGGTTTCATGTAGATGTTAAAGAGCATGGGGGATAAGATGGAACCTTGCGGCACCCCGAACCTAAGAGGTCGGGGTGCCGAACAAGAGTCCCCCAGCACCACCTTCTGGGATCTGTCAGCCAGGAAGGAGCGGAACCACTTCAAAACAGTGCCTCCAAGCCCCAACCCGTCCAACCGATCCAGAAGGACACCATGGTCGATGGTGTCGAAAGCCGCCGAGAGGTCCAGCAGGACTAACAGGGTCGCACTTCCCCCGTCCATCCCCCGGCGCAGGTCATCCACCAAGGCGACCAAGGCAGTCTCCGTCCCGAACCCCGGCCTGAAGCCAGATTGGAATGGGTCCAGATAATCCGTTTCCTCCAGAACCCTCTGAAGCTGGGACGCCACCACCCGCTCAATCACCTTGCCCAGAAATGGGATATTGGATACTAGCCGAAAGTTGTTTAAATTTGAGGGATCCAGGGAGGGCTTCTTCAGGAGGGGGCGAACCACCGCCTGCTTCAAAGCAGGCGGGAGCACCCCCTCCTTCAGAGATGCATTCACTACCCTCCCCGTCCACTCGGCCAGCCCTCCCCGGGCAGCTCTAATTAGCCATGCCGGGCAAGGGTCGAGCGGGCAAGTAGCAGGTCTCACACTCCAGAGAATCCTGTCCACATCCTCAGGCTCTACAAACTGAAAAGAATCCCAAATGATAGGATAGACAGGTTCCCCGGGGACATCACTAGATCTGCCCACAGCAGCGTCCAAGTCATGCCGGATCTGATCGACCTTGTCTGCAAAATGTCGAGCGAACTCGTCACAGCGAGCCTCCGTGTGCTCCTCCCCACCAGTAAGGGGGGCAAGATGTAACAGACTGCGGACCACACGGAAGAGCTCAGCCGGACGGTTCTCTGCAGACGCAATGGTGGCAGAGAGGATCCCACCTTTCCATCTGCAGGAACAAATGTTCAAGGCGGATGACAATATAGAATTAAAAATGAACAATATATAAAACAATTTTATAAAAGGAAAAAAAGCACCAAAAAGGAGGGCAATAACATCTTAGAGGAGGGCAATACAAAAAACAAAGCAATAGAGACAAAGGGAACAGACACACGACACATCCACATGCAAGAGGAAACAAAAATGTTTTGAGCCCTTGTCAAAAGGCCATGAGGGAGTTCCGTAGTTGTGGCACCACCACACAATTGGGATAAAGTGGCCCCCCTCAGCCCCCTCAGATGACCTAAAAGTGTGATACGGGATGTTTGGGAGAAGGCAGTCTTTTAGATAACCTGGGCCCAAACTGTGAAGGGCTTCAAAGGCCAAGACCAGCACCTTGAATTGGGCCAGGACAACAATGGGCAACCAGTGCAGAATCAAACCAGCTGGCTCCATAAACCACCCTGGCCACTGCATTCTGCGCTAATTCAAGCTTCCAAACCGTTTTCAAGGGCAGCCCTACGTAGAGCGTAATCCAGTCTGTAAGTCACTAAGGCAGTTAATCTGTGGATCCCACCACAGGAGGTGGTGATGGCATCTGGTCTGGATGCCTTTAAGAGGGGATTGGATGGATTTCTGGAAGAAAAGTCCATCGTGGGCTATATGCCATAATGGATTGTGCAACCCCCTTGCATCAGTAGTAGGCTACTTCAGAGTACCGGGTGCAAGGGAGTGGCCACAGGATGCAAGCATCTTGTTGTCTCCTGCCTCCCTGGGGCACCTGGTGGGCCGCTGTGAGATACAGGAAGCTGGACTAGATGGCGCTTTGGCCTGATCCAGCAGGGCTCTTCTTGTGTTCTTAAGGCATGGACCACCGTGGTCAGGTATGATCGACTCGGGTACGGTTGCAGCTGGCGCACCAGTCATAAAAAGAGCCCTGCTGGATCGGGCCAAAGCGCCATCTAGTCCAGCTTCCTGTGCCTCACAGCGTCCCACTAGGTGCCCCAGGGAGCACATGAGACAACCAGATAACTGCATCCTGTTGCCACTCCCTTGCACCCGGTACTCTGAAGTAGCCTACTACTAACATAAAGAGGTTGCACAACCCATCATGGTCTGTAGTCTGCGATGCACTTTCCCTCCAAGAATCTGTCCAATCCCCTTTTCAAGGCGCCTAGGCCAGGTGGCAAGGAGTTCCACACATTAATTACCCGCTGGGTAAAAAAGGTATTTCCTTTTTCCATTCTATCTCTCCCAGCACTCAATTTGTGTGGACGTGTCCTGGTTCTGGTGCTGTGAGCCAGGGAAAAGAACATCCCTCTCTCGACTCTATCCCTCCCATGCGTAATAGTCAAAGCTCGGCAAAGGCACTTCTCGTCACTGCTGTCCAGGGAGAGCTGCGAGTCCACGAGCACACCCAAACTGTGCACCCGATTCTGCAGGGGGAGCTCGACCCCGTTCAGACTGGCTCAGTGAGCTATTGGTTTTCTGGTGGATTCAGCTGCTACCAACTGTTTGTGCTGTTGCA
Organism: Lerista edwardsae; assembly: GCA_029204185.1. Taxonomy (NCBI): domain Eukaryota; kingdom Metazoa; phylum Chordata; class Lepidosauria; order Squamata; family Scincidae; genus Lerista; species Lerista edwardsae. The sequence goes on from JAJKFI010007421.1 coordinate 5,295, forward strand.
GCCTTTTCGTATAAGCTCTGTGTTAAATCAAGCTCTGCTCCGCCTTCTGCCCTGCGATGACACTGCTTGTCTCTTCGCCAGGGACAAAAGCAGGAGCCGTGCAGGAGGAAAGCAGATGCACGCAAAGGCGAGCGCCGTCCCGGGACCCCTTACCGGCATTCACACGTTGCAGGATTCAGGCCCCACTCCGGGTTGCTCCAGGCTCCCAAAGGACAGCCCTGCAAGCGAGGAGCGTCTTTCCTCCCTCCGTTTCGCGCCGTGTGCACAGACTCCCCAAAGACCCTGCCCCGGCAGCGGTCAAAGCCAAGTCCAGTCTACTCTCCCTTCCAGCCCAAGAAGGTTAGATGGACTGGAGTCGCCATCCCTGTTAAATGGATAGGGATCGGTTGAAGCCAGGGGGCGGGCTTAGCGGCCATGTTTGTGTGCCCCAAACAATCTTTATTCCAAGCATTTCAGATTGCTTTTCGCGTGATGTTTAGAACTTAATAATTTACTCCTGAAGTAAAAACTCACGAAAATAACAACGTGTGATCGTGGAGAAACATCATTGGTAACCTTACTATGAGTTAATATGCAATTCCAAGGTTTAATTCCGCGTAATTATATTACTGAACACACCGGACGAAATGCCGCTTGCTGTGTATTAAAACTCAGATTGCACTGTTTTGACAGACTTATTTTTTGAAATCTACACAAGCAGAAATAACGTGTGAACAGGAAGGAAAGAAAAAAAGGGGAGGGTGGGCAAAAATCAGATAAATATATAGGAAAGGGGGGGGAAATATTACATACCGATGTAATGTGAATACATGAACCTTTCCGTGGAAATTAAATCCCATTTTTCATAAAGCGATTTGCACACCCATATGCAGAACACGCAGGCATGATTTAAAAAGTTGATATTAACTTTTACACACGTGCAGGAAGATTTTTATTCGTGAATTCGCGTCAATCCACATTGGCGGGAAAGATCTGAGTCAGCCATATTTGTGTGCCCCGGAAGCTTCAAGAAAATGACGTCATGCCGACTCCAGTCCATTTAACCTTCTTGTTCCAGCCAGACTCCCTGAAAAATGGAGATTTAGGGAAGTCCAGCGCATGGAGATTTAGCCCAGCGCATGCTGGTACTTGAAGTCCTCTCCTCTTCCCCCCGACACAGTGCATTCTGGGAGTTGTAGTTCTCCCTTTTCTTTTTCTGGCAGTGCCAAAGTGGTCTGTTAACTGCCCTGCTTTGGAGAAATCCAAGTGAGGGTTGGGAGAGTTAAAACAGATAAAAGGAAGTATTTTTTTTACCCAGTGGGTAGTTAATCTGTGGAACTCTTTGCCACAGGAGGTGGTGATGGCATCTGGCCTAGATGCCTTTAAGAGGGGATTGGACGGTTTTCTGGAAGAAAAGTCCATCGTGGGCTATAGGCAATGATGGATTGTGCAACCTCCTTACATTAGTAGTTGGCTATTTCAGAGGGAGTGCAAGGGAGGGCTCTTATGTTCTTATGTACTTGTGCATTATATGACAACATAAGAAGAGCACCACTGGATCAGACAAAGGCCCATCTAGTCCATCTTCCTCACAGTGGCCCACCAGAAACCTCAGGGAGCACACAAGACAACAAGATGCCTGCATCTTGCTGCTTCTCCCTGGCACCTGGCATGAGGTAGCCTACAACTAAAATCAGGAGGTTGCATGTACCCATCAAAGCCTGTAGCCTGCGAAGGACTTCTCCTCCATGAATCGGTCCAATCCCCTTTTAAAGGCACCTAGACCAGGCGCCATCACCGCCTCCTGTGGCAAGGAGTTCCACAGTTTAATTACCTGGGTAAAAACATATTTTCTTTTATCCATTCTAACTGTCACATAACTCAATTTAAGTGGATAAAGAGAATTTTGATAGGTGCAGCTTTTCATATCAAGAGGGGAAAAGCTGCGCTTGCCAGAATTCCCTCTCCGTGCCTTGCCCTCGTTTGCATTGACCGATCCTAGCCAGAGTTAAGTCTTGTCTTTGGTGCTTTGGCTTTCAGAGGCAAGAATGTCTGCGGCCAATGGGAAAAAAAGAAAGAAAGAACAAAAACAGTTTCTAATACCAGCGCAGCAATATTAGGCTGCCATGGAAAACACCTACAAAAGACACACCTTTTCTGATAGGGAGGCTTGACCATTTTATCGCTCCATACCTGCGCTGCATCCTAACGCACGTTAGGAGGCAGCTGCAGCTCACCAGGGGGCAAGGAGAGGATTTCCTCTTGCCCCGGGGAAAGCCCCAGCCCTGTTTAGCAGGTGCAAGGAATCCACAGCAGCCCAAGTCTGGGCCGTGCAGCCCAGGATGGGGGTTAGGATCCAGCATAACTGCTGGCTCCTGGCTCAGCACCCCTCCCTGGGCCTCACTGCCTGCAGGACTGCCCGCCTCTGCCCCGTTCCGCCTTCCTCCTGCCTTCCCTCTGCCCAGAAAACCCCCTGCACTGGTTAAACTCAGCTGGCACGGGGCAGCTAACCTTCACCCGTCCTCAGCACACCTTGGCTGACACGGCTGCCTGTTTCGGCCCAGCATCACTTGGTCTGGCACAAACGTGCCTTATAACACGTTTGCGACAGCTCTTGGCCAATACAGTGTACTGATGCTGGCCCAGCGCAGGCCTTGGATTGCGCTGTTATTTACATTGAAACAAATCTGCTGTCTTGCTGCCCATGCTCCCAGTTTGCAGAGATCTGTCTGTAGCTCCCCACATTCCCTTGTGAAAATCGATACCCACTCTGTTTCTTTCTCTTTAACCAATTCTAAACGCATAAGAAGGACTTTAAGATTAAGACCGTAAGCATGCTCCAGTGGCGTATCTACGGGGAGGGCAAAGCTCTAAGTTTTGCAAGGAGCCTTCCCCTGTCGGGTAAATCCCGCCTCTCCCTTGCAGCTGTTGCCAGTAAGCAACGCCAAGATGTTGCTTTTCCCCGTGAGGATTGGCTAAAACGGTGCCGGAGAGGAGTGATTTTCACTGCAAGGTAAGGCTTCTTGCAAGACTTAGAGCTTTGCCCTCCCTGTAGATACGCCTCTGGCATGCTCCCACTATTACATTGCCCTTTGGGCCTGGTAGTTTAACCCACACTGAATCTATGGTGGAGTTAGACCCGCCTTCAATCTCTACTTTGCTGGATTCTACTCCTTCTTTGGCATAGATGGCCACCCCACCGCCAACACACCCTTCCCTGTCCCTCCTATCGAGTTTATAACCTGGGACTGCGGTATCCCATTGGTTCTCCATATTCCACCTGGTTTCTCTTATGCCCACTATATCAATTGTTTTCCATAGCCATCAAATATTCCAGTTCTCCCATCTCCACTCAAAAGACTTCAGGTATTTGTATAAAAGTACCTGTCATAAGAACATAAGAAGAGCCCTGCTGGATCAGGCCAAAGGCCCATCCAGTCCAGCTTCCTGGATCTCACAGTGGCCCACCAGGTGCCTCAGGGAGCACAGAGACAAGATGCTTGCATCCTGTTGCCACTCCCTTGCACCCAGCACTCTGAAGTAGCCTACTACTAATGTAAGGAGGTTGCACAACCCATTATGGCCTATAGCCCATGATGGTCTTTTCCTCCAGAAATCTGTCCAGTCCCTTTTTAAAGGCATCTATGCCAGATGCCATCACCACCTCCTGTGGCAAGGAGTTCCACAGATTAATTACCCTCTGGGTAAAAAAGTATTTCCTTTTATCTGTTCTCACTCTCCCAACACTCAATTTTAGTGGCTGTCCCCTGGTTCTAGTGTTGTGAGAGAGGGAAAAGAACCTCCCTTTATCCACTTTATCCATCCCATGTAGAATTTTGTATGTCTCAATCAAGTCCCCCCTCAAGCGCATTTTCTCTTGATTGAAGCCCCAAACGCTGCAGTCTATCTTGAGGTGCCCCACAAGAAGTTGCTGAGCCTTTTATCCCCTTCAGCCTCTCATTTTGCTGGACTCATTTTGTCATAAGGGATATCAGTTCTTTATACAAATCCATATTTTGCTTTGCCCACCAGAATATTTACCAGTATTAGAAGATACTTCTTTGTGCAGAAGATGGACGTAGAGTATATTGTCTTTGAATACACGGAACCATGTATCCTAACAAACCTTTATTCTGAAGGACGTATGTTTCCCTTTATTATAAATCCTTTTGTTCTGATTTGCCTTTGCCAGCCAAATCAATACTTAGAGCATTTTCTGATTTTAGGTTGTGGTTTATTGTTTTTAAAAAGGGTAGGGAGATGGGGGTACAACCCCAATACATTTTTTTTAGCAGTGGACGCATAGGGCACAACCTTCAAAGTTGGTGAAAAGGACTCCTGAAGCTGGATTCAGTAGGACTGGCCAATTCCAGATGTGTTCAACCACATCTAGGACAGGTTAATGCCCTAGGCCAGCTGCCTGCAAACTGGAGACTGCTGCACGGTGAGAACATCTTCCCCAGCACGAATGGTGCTTTGCATTCTGCCAGGGAATGCCAAAAGGACCACTACTACAACTCCCAGGGGTCTTTGCGGCCAGCCTAACGTGCAGAATGCCAGCAGCATAGCTTGCTGGGGCAGCAGACCCTGGAAGCAGCTGGCTGCAAAGCAACTCACGAGAGCTGTAGGAGGAGGCTTTTGCGCCGTCCCTGGCAAAACACAAGCCACTGCTCACGTCAGGGAACGGAGGCAATGGATCAATTGGAGAAATTATCAGCTGGTCCTTAAACCAACTTTCACTTATTCTTATTTATGCTTGCAGGCCTCCGATGTATTCACAACACATGTCTTCACAGTTCACTATAGCCAAAGTTAAGCAGTGACATCATACGTGCAACTTGAGGATGTAACTGGTGCATCAATGCAATATTGCAATGAGTTGCTCAAACAATGGTAAAAGACCCTCTTGGGAACAGGAACCGGAACATATGAGAACAGGAACGAGGTGTCATTTGAACCAGTTGTCGTTAGTGCACTGTTCTGCTGAAGCGTCCATTTTGGGGAGGTCAAGCTAACCTGAGAATTGACAACGGGCCAGGGACTTGTACCATGGCCTTCATAAGAAGCGGCCTGGGTGGAAGAAAACCATATTAGGAAGGTGAAAATGATGTCACTCGTGATAGAGAACTTGTTTACTCCATTGTATTAATGCTCATGACTAAGGAAGTTTTCTTTGAGACTGCCATCATAATTTAAGGGGGCAAGAAGTCTGTTCTATCTTTGTGAGTTGCAATGGATCTGTAATTCTGCTCTAGAATCAGAAGAATAAACCCTTAAAATCTTTACTTGTGAATCTGTCATTGGGCATTAACATTCAGGAAAAAAGACCCAGTTAAATTTCTTTCTATCAGATCCAGCCCGCGGGCCCCCTGCCCTAGGCCAACATGCCCACATTCCCCTTTATCAACATTTCTCCAGATTGTGCTTCATCCTGTTTCCTCTTCTCCAGTCCACCTCTATTGGAAAATGGGTGACCTATAAAAGCCCTTGTATTTGGCCATTTCCCCACACACCCCTCCCAGCTTGTGATAGACACCGGAGGCTGCGTCACTTGTGGCAGTCGATCTGCAATGTTCTTGGACCTCGTTGGACACTGGCAGACTGTGTTGTCCATGGAGTCGCCTGAAATGCTGTCTGATTATGATTAATCCTTGCCTAGAGATGACGGTGTGAAAGCCTTAGGCCTGAAACTGATAAGTCTATGCCTAGAGATGCCTCCGAATGCATAGAGGTGCTGATGCTCTTTTGTTAGACAAATAAAGTTCTTTTATGCCAGCCTTGGACATGCTTTTTCCTCTGGCTCTGGCTTTTTCCTCTGGCCGAGAGCTGCCTCGGGCTGAAACCACCATACTCCATGTATTTAATATAGTTTCTCCCTTGTGTGGGTCAGTTCATGAACAGTCAGGCTTGTGCTCCAACGGAAGTGTTTTCCACACTCCAGGCATTTATATGGTTTCTCTCCTGTGTGGATTCTCTGATGTACAGTGAGATGCTGTCTCTTAAGGAAGCCCTTTCCACACTCCAAGCATGTATACGGTTTCTCCTCTTTGTGTATTAGAAGATGCAATGTCAGGGTATTGTTCCTACTGAAGCTCTTTCCGCACTCCAAGCATTTATAAGGTTTCTCCCCTGTGTTGATTCTCCGATGCAAAGTCAGGTTGGAGCTCTGTCTGAAGCTTTTTCCACACTCCAAGCACTTACATGGTTTCTCCCGTGTGGGTTCTCTGATGCACTGTCAAGGTTTTCTTCCTACGGAAGCTCTTTCCACACTCCATGCATTTATAAGGTTTCTCCCCTGTGTGGGTTCTTTGATGCACTGTCAAGGTGTTTCGGTCACAGAAACACCTTCCGCACTCCAAGCATTGATATGGTTTCTCCCCTGTATGGGTTCTTTGATGTGCAGTCAAGCGTGATCTCACACTGAAGCTCTTTCCACACTGCAAGCATTGATATGGTTTCTCGCCTGTGTGGGTTCTTAGATGCAAAGTCAGGCTATAGCTCCTCCTGAAGCTCTTTCCACACTCCAAGCATTTATATGTGTGGGTTCTTTGATGCCTGGTCAGGTGTGCACTCTGACTGAAGCTCCTTTCACACTGCAAGCATTGATATGGTTTCTCCCCTGTGTGGGTTCTTTGATGCATGATCAGGTGTCTGCTGTGACTGAAGCTTTTTCCACACTCCAGGCATTTATGTGGTTTCTGACCTGTGTGGGTTCTTTGATGTGCTCTAAGTGTTGCTTTATTGCTGAAAGACTCTGCACATTGAGGGCATTGTTGCTTCCTCTGTTCAGTTTCTTCTTGTGGGTCAATTACCATGACATTTAAATCCTGTCCATGATGAACATCAGATTTATTTCTCAGTTTCTCTCCTTGGATTCTCTCCTGCTTCATTGATCTGTCCTGATTCTCAGCTTTCTCCCTTTTTTGTATATTTTTATGGGAAAGAAGGTGTGTGCCTGTACTTGAGTCTTCTCTCCACTCAGAACATTGAGATGATTTCTTTCCAGTGTGGATTATGCTATGTATATTAACAATGGATATACAACTGTTTGATCTGTCAAGCAACAGACACTTCTTTCTTTTCCCTTTGTGAGGTTCCGGTTCAACTGAGATGTCGTGGAGGTTGTGACCTTGCCATGTCAAGGTCACTTCCTCTACATCAAGGAAGGTCGTTTCTGGCAACATCCCACAGGGTCTTCTCTGATCCTCACTGCCTTGCTTGTTGCTTCCTGGAACAGAGGGAGAACCTTAATTAGGAGTGCAGTAGAGAAATGTAGCACATTCCTAGGTATGTATACTCAGAAGTAAACACCAATGGATTCAGTGGCACCAACTCCCAGGAAATTAGAAGCACGCATGTGTGAGTGTGGGGATGTGCACATCAAGCCCTGCAAGGGCCTCCTCACAACAGAATGATGGAGACTGGGGACCATTCACCACAATAGCATCTTCCCTTTATTCTGGCATTGGTGAGGACAGGGGTGGCCAATCTTTCAACTTCAGGGCAACCAGACCTTTTAAAACTGTACAGAAGAGGAAATTTCAGCAAGTGCACCTTGTCCTCGCACATACGTCAAGCTGTACCTGCTGATATTCCCTCTTCTACACAATTGTTAAAGATCCAGGAGCCCTAAAGTTCAAAGTTTGGTCATCTCTGGGATGAGTCCACATAGTACAACGCAGCCATTCTGACCTCATCACCTGGAAGAATGAAACAGCAGCTCAGCTTCAGCATCTGTTGGGTGGGGATCACGATCTGTGACTTTTTTGCTGTTCATCATTCAGTCTCCTTTGAGAAGGACGCTGTGCACCACCCCAAGGAGAAATGGGTTTGGCCAGATCTAAGGCCGAAAGCACAGCACACAGATGTCATGCGGGACAAAAAGAAGAATGTGGCTTTCCTGGGGAAGTCGGGATCCCTTTGCTGTTTTTTTCCCCCACAGCTGCCAAAACGCTGATTGTTTGGGCCCAGCTCAGGTCTGTCACAGGAAGACAATGCAGGTAGATCCTGGCTACCTCTTCCCTTAAGGCAGTGGTATTCAAACTTTTTAGACTGGGACCCACTTTTTAGAACAGCACTCATGTCGGGACTCAACGGAAGTGATGTCATTAACCTGGAAGTGATGTTGTGGCAGGAAGTGACATCATCAAGCAGGAAGTGCTGGCATTGTAACATAATCAAATGACACTCCTGAAATGCAAATTGGCATTCTTGAACCGCAGCAATGGCGCAGCCATGAAACATCCCTGACAGAAAGCGAGATTAGGACAAAATATGATGTAAGAGCACTGAACAAAATCAGCCTTCAGAGCACAATCCGAACCAACCTTCCAGCACTGGGGTAAGGGTAATGCAGCTCTGAAGTAACAAACGTTCCCTTACCTTGAGGAGACTTCTGTGACTGCCCCCCAACTGCAGGATGCAGCACATGCCCCACTGGCACAGCCATGTCAATGCTGGAAAGTTGGTTAGGATTGGGCACTCAGACTCTCCGATCAGTCTGCAGCTCAGCCAAGCCGCTTTCGTGGGTTTACAGGTGATGAGACCAGAATGACAGAGAAGTATTTTGCCGACTCATCCTAACCACTGCTGACAGCTTCCAGAAAGGGGGAGGGAGTCACATGGAAAGGCCCCAACTCACTCAAGAGTTGAAGCTACTACTGTGTTAAGTAAACCTGTGCACAAGCAAGTAACCTGCTGGTTTCTCCTCTTCCTCCTGGAGATATGCACACTCCCCTTCTTCCAGCTGGGAAACGAAGGCAGGTTTGGGAAACTCCTCTGAGAAGGAAACAAGGAGATGCGTTACATATGTCGTGCTGGGACTTTTGCCCACACCTTTGCCCACACCTTTTGTACAGGAAGCAGAAGAGAACATAAGAAGAGCCCCACTGGATCAGGCCAATGGTCCATCTAGTCCAGCTTCCTGCATCTCGCAGCGGCCCACCAGATGCCTCAGGGAGCACACAAGACAACTAGATATGTGCATCTCGTTGCCATGCCCCTGCATCCGGCACCCCGAGGTAGCCTAACTCTAAAGTAACGTGATTGCACTAACCATCATGGCCTGTAGCCTGCGATGGACCTTTCCTCCAGAAATCTGTCCAGTCTCCTTTTAAAGCATCTAGGCCAGATGCCATCACCACCTCCTGTGGCAAGGAGTTCCACAGATTAATTACCCGCTGGGTAAAAAAGCATTTCCTTTCAACTGTTCTTTGAACTCTCACACATGAATCCGCAGCAGAACCAGCTGCAATGGACCTGTAAGAACAGGCCTGGCTTATGTCAGTCGAAGCTCACTGCTCATGAAACCCCAAATGAATTGCAGTGCCAATTGTGGAGTGGGAACCAGCCACATTATTCTCGTCCACTTCTCAGCACACCAGAAGCCTCCACCTGTCTCCTTTTTCCTACCCAGGCAGTTCCCCTCCCTGCAAAGAGACTGGGAATTAAAAAGACGTGGCTGGCTCCTGCTTTTTCACTCCAGAAGCAGGGCAGCCATTAGAGCACACCACAGCAGGCCAGGGCCGCCGTAGCTCAGTGGCTGAGTGTGTATTTGGCATGCAAGAGACCTCAGCATCCACCTGTGGAAGGGCTGGGAGAGATCCCTGCAAAGCTGAAAGGAGGGCTGGGAGATGTCCTGTCCTGAAACTCTGCATGTATTCATCCAGCATGTATAGTGCTGGAGCGAGACAGGCCAAGGGCTTTCCTCTGTACCAATACTCCACGAGAGCCTCTCCAAAGAAGCTGGCAAACAGAGAGGTTCCAAAGGGCTTTCTTGGAGCCATGACAGAGCAACTCCAAGGTGGCATCAGCCACAAGCCCTGGAAGGACATGACTGAGACATACAAAATTATGCACGGAAGGGATAGAGTCGATAGAGGGATGTTCTTTTCCCTCTCTCAAAACACCAGAACCAGGGGGCATCCGCTAAAACTGAGGGTTGGGAGAGTTAAAACAGATAAAAGGAAGTACTTTTTTACCCAGCGGGTAGTTAATCTGTGGAACTCTTTGCCACAGGAGGTGGTGATGGGATCTGGTCTAGGTGCCTTTAAGAGGGGATTGGACGGATTTCTGGAAGAAAAATTGAAGGAGAGTGTGTCTATAGGCGCGTTAGGGTGGACACGTTGAGTGACCTTTAGGTTCTTCAAATAAAGATGCGGAGACTTGTTCTAAATATAACTTTGTATTTAGAACATATTTACATGGAACAGCTTCATAGAAATCATATCAAGCTCTCTCTCTCTCTCTCCACACATCTAACATCAAAGACAGCTACTCACACACTAACACTACACAGACTTACTGACATGCAGTCCAGTTACAGCCTGTACATAACTTGCAACATTTACCCGAACATATCACATGATCATGTTCCCGCCTAAAAGCTCAGTTGCAAACTCATTTCAACTTGTAAATTTAACCTAGTGTTCCAAATCATATCCCAACACCTTACAATATGGAGTGCCTCAGGGTTCTGTTTTATCCCCCGGGCTC
>JAJKFI010007435.1:0-10037 GCA_029204185.1 Lerista edwardsae
CTAACTAATACATTTGGTTTACTGACTAACTTACTTCTAATACAGCAATTTTTCTTATCACTAAATTTACTTATTTATTCATTCATTCACATTTTTTCCCTTCACGTTATTGGTGGTGTGGTCTCTCATCCATGGCCAAAATTTTTCCCACCGTATGCGGGGCATTCTTTCCTTCTCATAATTACTCATTGAGTTTAATTTAGATAAAACAAATTTTACCAATCTAATAGAATTCCTTTGTTTTCCGGATTTTAGTTCCCTGTGTCTATCAAAAATCAGGGCCTTTAAAACTAACAAATTTATCAGCCTCACGGTAGACCATGGAACCATCCAATAACTTATCGTCAAACCACTCTGTTCACCTGCTCTTCGCTTTCTTGATACTTTTTTTTCCGGTCCTCTGAAATTTTCTGTATCTCCAATCCCGGACACAATGGATTCCCACGATTGGGTTGTCAAATTTGGCCAGTCCATCTCTTGAGCAATCCTCTCCTCACCGCTCTTGCCGATGGGCATTCACTAGCAAAATGTTCTATGGTTTCTTTTTGAGTCGTTGTTCCTCGTTGACATACTAATCTGGGGCATACTTGTTCACCGTCGGACAACCACGGTCTGGCTGCTCGAACATCATACACTTGATGGTAAAAGCGCCATCGAATATCCCAAAGATAATAGGGTACTTTTTTGTCTTTAAAATACTGAATCGGGAAATCTGGTTCCCTTAAATATTTAGATAAAAATAACGTATGTTTCTTTTTCTCTAAATCAGGAGTATAATACGTACATTCTAACATTTGACAGTACATCTTCCATTTTGTTGTTTTAATGAGGGCTCCTTCTTCTTTTAACCATTCTGGTTGGATTTTATACCTTTTAACATAATTGTACAAATCCCCCATATAGTCTGGCCCAGAGCATCTCATTGCTTGAGTAACCCTGTAAGATATTTTCCCTTCTTCCCACCACAAATTACTCCATTTTTTTCCTTTCCATCCTTTCGCAAAGGCCACCAACCAGAATTTTACATCTGTTGTTTGAGTATTCTTAAACTCTAATTGTGCCCATCTCCCAAAATTGAAACTTAAAAAGTTAGCTAGAAAGATGGGCCCCAAAGCTGGCAATTCTAAGCCAGCTTGATCTATGGGCCTATAAGCTACAGCTCGGGCCAAAGGAAAATTATTTGTGCCCCATAAAAATTTGAAAATTAACACTTCAACTTCTTTTAGAACCCATTCAGGCGGAGGATATACTGTTGCTAGGTTGGTGGCAATGGGCATAAAATACGTTTTTATATACACTGCTTTCTGATATATACTAAGGCTCCAGTGTTGCCACATTTGAAGTTTTTCTTTAACTTTTTTAACCCATATTTTCCAATTTTCTTGCCATCCTAAATTCTTCATTGAGAAAAAAATCCCCAGAAGTTTGACAGACTCTACAGAGTCTGGCACAATTTCTGAAGAAGAAGAAGAAGAAGCCTCTATTAGATTTGCCATTGAGGTAACGGTAATATCCTCCTCTATGCCCTTTAAAGAAATTACAAAACTTTTCTGAACACTCAATTTTGCCCCTGAACATTTTTCAAAAACTTTAAACATTGATACAAGATGTTTCATTTCAGCTTCATTCTTAATTAACACAGATACATCATCAGCATGAGCTACTGTTTTTATCATTATTTATTTTATTTATTTATTTATTTATTATTAGATTTTTACCCCGCCTTATTGTGCCCAAAGGCACCCAAGGCGGCATTACAATATATATATAAAAACAATATAACAATTCACAATTAAAAACAATTAAAACAGAATTAAACAATACAATCAAAAATTAAGAACACAATTAAAAACAAATTTAAAAACAATATAAAAACAAAAAGCCCCGTGGATTATAATAACCAGCCAGCCTGTCAACAGTTAGAAGCTTTTTGGAATACAAAGGTCTTCAGCCCCCGCCGAAATATAAACAAAGAGGGAGCAGTTCTCAATTCTAAGGGGAGGGTGTTCCAAAGTTGGGGGGTCACCACCGAAAAGGCCCTCTTCCTGGCCGCCGCCCCTCTCACTTCTCCTGGTGGCGGCACAGTCAGGAGGGCCCCCCCAGATGATCTAAGAGTACGGGTTGGATTATATGGAAGAAGGCGGTCCCTCAAATACCCCGGACCCGAGCCATAAAGGGCTTTAAAAGTCAAAACTAGCACTTTGAATTGGGCCCGGAACAGAACCGGCAGCCAGTGTAGTCACCGAAGCAGCGGCTCGACAGAGTCAAACCGACGTGCTCCAGCAACCACCCGAGCCGCCGTGTTCTGTACTAGTTGTAATTTCCGGACCGTCTTCAAAGGCAGCCCCACGTAGAGCGCATTGCAATAATCTAATCTTGATGTCACTAGGGCATGGGTCACAGTGGCCAGGTCCGCACAGCTCAGGTACGGCCGCAGCTGGCGGATCAGCCGAAGCTGAGCAAAGGCTCCCCTGGCCACAGCCGCCACCTGGGACTCCAGGTGTAGCTGTGAATCCAGAAGAACCCCCAAGCTGCGAACCTGCTCCTTCAGAGGAAGTGCGACCCCATTCAGGGCAGGACGATAGTCCAATACCCGAGCCGTGGATTTCCGAACCAAAAGCACCTCTGTCTTATCCGGATTTAATTTCAGCTTGTTCGCCCGCATCCAGCCCCCAACCGCCTCCAGACAGCGATCCAGGACCTCAACCGCCTCCTCAGAATCAGGGGGAAAGGAGAGATAAAGTTGGGTGTCATCAGCATATTGATGGCACCCCACTCCAAACCCCCGGATGACCTCTCCCAGCGGTTTCATGTAGATGTTAAACAGCATGGGGGATAAGATGGAACCTTGCGGCACCCCAAACCTGAGAGGTCGGGGTGCCGAACAAGCCTCCCCCAGCACCACCTTCTGGGATCTGTCAGCCAGGAAGGAGCGGAACCACTTCAAAACAGTGCCTCCAAGCCCCAACCCGGCCAGCCGACCCAGAAGGACACCATGGTCGATGGTGTCGAAAGCCGCTGAGAGGTCCAGCAGGACTAACAGGGTCACACTTCCCCCGTCCATCCCCCGGCGCAGGTCATCCACCAAGGCGACCAAGGCAGTCTCCGTCCCGAACCCCGGCCTGAAGCCAGATTGGAATGGGTCTAGATAATCCATTTCCTCCAGAACCCTCTGAAGCTGGGACGCCACCACCCGCTCAATCACCTTGCCCAGAAATGGGATATTGGAGACTGGCCGAAAGTTGTTTAAATTAGTGGGATCCATGGAGGGCTTCTTCAGGAGGGGGCGAACCATCGCCTGCTTCAAAGCAGGCGGGAGCACCCCCTCCCTCAGAGATGAATTCACCACCCTCCCTGTCCACTCGGCCAGCCCTCCCCGGGCAGCTCTAATTAGCCATGCCGGGCAAGGGTCGAGCGGGCAAGCAGCAGGTCTCACACTCCAGAGAATCCTGTCCACATCCTCAGGCTCTACAAGCTGAAAAGAATCCCAAATCATAGGATAGACAGGTTCCCCAGGGACATCACTAGATATGCCCACAGCGGCGTCCAAGTCATGCCGGATCTGATCGACCTTATCTGCAAAGTGTTTTGCGAACTCGTCACAGCGAGCCTCCGTGTGCTCCTCCTTACCAGTAAGAGGGGCAAGATGTAAAAAACTGCAGACCACACGGAAGAGCTCAGCCGGACAGTTCTCCACAGATGCAATGGTGGCAGAGAGGTGTGCCCTCTTAGCCGCCACCATTGCTCTGGAATAAGCTTTTAATTGGGCCCTAGCCCGTGTCCGGTCAGATTCGGCACGAGTCTTTCGCCACCGACGCTCTAGTCGTCTGCTCTGCCGCTTCATCGTTCGCAGCTCCTCAGAAAACCAAGGAGCCGTTCTGATTCTGCGACTGGGCAGAGGACGCTCAGGAGCGATCTCATCCAGGGCCCTGGCCATCTCCGTATTCCAGAGGTCGACCAGGGCACCGGGTGGGTCTCCAACTCTGGCAACAGGAAAATCCCCCAGAGCCCTCAGGAATCCGTCTGGATCCATCAGCCTCCGAGGGCGGATCATAAAATGTGATCCCCCGCCATTGCAGAGGTGAGAAGCTGCAACGAGCCTAAATCCCACCAGACAGTGATCTGTCCATGACAAAGGAGTGATCTTAATCTCCTCCACCTCCAGATCACCATCAACCTGCCCCGCAGTAAACACCAGGTCCAGCGTGTGTCCCGCCTCATGCGTCGGGGCAGATATTCTTTGAGACAGACCCATGGTTGCCATGGAGGCCATGAAATCCTGAGCTGCAGGTGTTCTCGGGGCCTCGGCATGGACATTAAAGTCCCCCAACACCAAAAGGCAGGGGGACTCCAACACCACGCTCGAGACCAGCTCCGTCAGCTCAGGCAGGGAGACTGCTGGGCAGCAAGGCGGGCGGTACACCAACAGAATCCCTGTTCTGTCTCACCCCTCCAACACAACGCAAAGGCACTCAAACCCGGTGGACTGCTGAACAGGGTATCTGGTGAGACAGATGGAATCCCGATAGACCATCGCAACCCCACCTCCCCGCCCCTGTAGTCGTGGCTGCTGAAGTACCCGGAAACCCGGCGGACAAATCTGGGAAAGATTAACCCCTCCCAGCTCATCCAACCAGGTCTCCGTGATACATACCAGGTTGGCTTTCTCCTCCAAGATTAAATCATGGATAAGAGAGGTCTTATTATTCACCGACCTGGCATTCAGAAGCAGCAGCTTCAGACTCAGGGGACTGTTGCCAGGAGAACCAGGGGTCAGAGGGATGAGGGAAGGGCCAGAAAGAGGGACAGTCTGTCTACGACTGACCCTCCTTCTCCTGTAATGTCCGGCCCTGCCCCCACCGCCATATCTTCCGTAACCCGTAACTCTGCTGATGGTGGCCTCCCTGCCCTCCCCTGAGCTCCCTCGAGGTGTCAAGCACATAATTCCGGCGGGAGCGACCTACAAGCCAACCACCAGCACAGATACAGAAAACTAAAAACACAGACACGCACACACACACACTCCCCACCAACAAACCAGTGCAGCAGCCCTCACCCCCCTCACACTGAGGCTTGGGCTGCTGCAGGCTTCTACCTCTCTCTCACTGAGGCAGAGGTCCTCGCTCCTTCCCTCCCTGCCCCCCTCTCACAGAGGCAGGGATAACCTTCCACTCTCCTGGCCAGACTCTTACTCCGGCCAGGAAGTCACAGTCATACTATCACTCACTCAGTTAAAATGGCTGGTGGTGGCTTGTTGACAGGCGACTAAGTTCCAAAAGTAAAAGCGTGGCTGGAGCCTGATGGTCCACAGGAGATGAACACTGAGGGAAGCAGGCACAACAGCAGATGTTCTTGGCTCCAGTCTCAGCTCCCCAGGCGAAGAGCCACGGGCAAAGAGCCCTTTGGCTCTTGCCCTTCGGCTTGCGCCAGAACATTACAGAATGTTCAGTTCTTGTAACCTTTGTAGCCATCTCCTGGTTTTCCACTTTTGGGCTGTCATCTACATTAATATGTTCTTCTTTTTGAAAAAGCCCAAGATTCTGTGAGACTGACAACCGTATACCCTTAATGTTTTTATCTAGGTGGATTAAAGCTAGAATAGGATCTAGCGTCAAAACATAAAGCAAAGGACTTAAGGGACAGCCTTGGCGAACGCCTGAAAAAACTGAAATCTGTCTCCCACGCCATCCATTCAATTGGGGTGTCACTGTGGCCCCATCATACAACATCTTTAAAACATCGACAAAGCTTGCTGGAATTCCCTTCCACAATAAAACTTCCCACAGGTATAAATGGTGTACTTTATCAAAGGCTTTCACCTGGTCTAATTGGACCAGATTCCCATCCCATTGTCCCTTTTTAGCCAAATTAAAAATTTCTCTAAAGAGACAGAGTGAATCGGTCATAAATCTTCCAGGGACAGCATTGGTTTGACACTCAATAACTAATTTACTTGCCACTTTAGTCAGTCTTGCATTAAGAACTTTAGTCAAAATTCTATAATCCACATTTGTCAAGGCAATAGGCCGCCAATTCTGGGGAAGAGTCGTATCTCGTAGTTTTGGGAAAAAGATCAATGTCCCCTCATAGAAAGATTTACTCATCTTATGCCTATTAATGAAAAAATTTAAAACCTCCGCAATAGGTTTCGCTAGCCAATCGATAAAAATTTTATAGAATTTCCATCCCAGGCCATCCGGGCCTGGAGCCGACTTTCCTTTTCCACTTATGATGGCTTTTCTGACTTCCTCCTCTGAAATTGGATGCATAAGAAAAAGTGTATCCTCCTCATTAAGCCCTTCATAGAGGTCATTCAATTCTTTCTTCGGTATCTTAGACAAAAACCTTTTGATCTCATTTAAATCAATATCTTTCGGAGAAAAAAGTTCTTTGTAAAAATCCTCCATAATAGTCACCATTTCCCGCGGATGAAATTTAACAGGATCTTGGTCACTTGCTCGTAGCCCTTTGCATTCTATTGAGGTCTTTGGACTTCTAGCCTTAGCCCACTGATCTACATCAACTATTCCTCCTTTCACTCTAAATTCCTTATAGTTGTATCTTTTTTCTCGTTTTTTCTCTTGGAAATTAATTATAATTTCTCTAGATCTCTTTAACACACTTTCATCAAATGGAAGTCCAGCATTCACCTTTACATGACATTTTAGAAATAAAGAAATTGCCCTATGATAATTTATCATTTCTTTGTTATATGTTTTCCTTTCATGTATTTGACATCTCTTGGCAACAGTCTTTTTTAATCTCTCCCACCATGCTGCCAAATCATCTGGATATAAATCAAACAGAGACAACATTTCTCCTAAAGTTGATTCTACCATAGATCTAAATTCTGTTCCTTCCAAACTCCTCGGCCTGAGCCTCCATAAAGGTTTGCCTTTAGGAAAAAATCTGCCCGTATTACACTTAATCGTAAGCATCCCATGATCTGACCAAGGCGTTATAATAATTTTACAGCTCTCTACCACCAGATCCCTAAAAGCCCATAATCTGTCAATGCGACTAGCAAACCTGGCATGGTAAAAAGTAAACCGTACTCCCTCTAAATCCCCATATTTATCTACAAACACTCTTCTGTGCCCAGTGGGAAAGAAATCTAACTCATTTGGAATTTCTAAGGCTTTATCTTGCAATTCTCTTTTGACTAAAAAATTCTGTAACATTTTTTCTTCACCTGTAAGAACTTGAAGTTGGTGTTTCTGAGTTTTTAAAGACCAGAAACTTGTCCTATCTGAAGCCCTAGACCTATTGTTAAAATCTCCTGTAATAATTAAATTTCTTCTAGTCATACAATAATCTTTCAACTGAGTCCAAAAAATTTTCCTAGCTGTTTGTGCAACTGGGGCATACAGACCACATAAACGGAAATGTTTTGTTTCAATTTTCCCATTTAGTTGAAGTTCTTTTAAAGAAAAATCTGCCACCAATAAGCGACCCGGTACAGCCTCTGTAACAGAATCGATGTGTAGATCTTCTCTTCTCTTAAACAAAATCCCCACTCCTGCTGTTTCTTCCTCACCATAGGACCAAAGAGAAGGACCTAGCATCCAAATCTTTTGGGCGTGACTCCTGAGGGATTCATTACAAATATGGGTCTCTTGCAAAACAAAAATATCCTGATTTAGACTAGGTAGAGAGGACAGTATTTCCATTCGCTTCTTTGGGTTCTTTAACCCTCTAATATTCCAAGTTGTTATATTAAGTGTACTCATATTCTTAAATTAAATTAAATTAATGATATTGATCACTTTCATCAGGAAAAAAAAAACTTTGATTAAGTATAAACCTAATTCACTCATGCACTGTAATACTCTTCACTGTCACCCCTTCTTTCATAATGTGAGTCTATTTCTGGCCTAACAGTAATAAGATCTTGCACTATTCCACTTTTTTCCTGTATTTTATCATTACTTTCTACCTCCTCAGATTGTGACTGAGGTGTAGCCTTACCTAAGTCCCCCTGAAAAACATCGGGGGGGTTAAGGTCAGAGGAGGAGGTTAAATCAATAACCGTTACTTCCTCTCCATCAATGTTTGAATTAGTCACATCAACTGACATTACCTTATCCATCTTTCTCATTGACTGGTTTTCTTCTTCTTCCAGCACACCAATCCCTGACATCTCCACGTCTGTTACTTCATTTGTCTGTCCATCTGGAGTTTCCAATCTATCTTTGTTAATCCCTTTCTCCTTTGTATCTTCAATGTTCTCTCTCTCATCTATTGGCCTATCCTGGTTGAGATGTTCCGAATTTATCCTTTGTTCTATGTAGAGAATAGCAGCTTTTACCTTTTCTAAAGTAACTTTAATGTTTTCCTTTTTCTCTTGATCAAGGGTATTACATAATTCCATTCTTAAAATGTCCCGGTCTACATATAGTTTCACCAGCTCTGCTTGAAGTTCTTGAAAACGTTGTTTCTGTGCCACATTTTTGTGTATTTGGTCTTGATCCTTCCTTTTAACTCTTTTAGATTCACTATTCTGCTTCATCCTTTGTTCCCTTGCCGGCATTTTCATGGCTAAACTCTCCTCCTTTTGAAGAGGGTTCTCATCTATTTCAGACAAAATATTTTCTGTTTCATTATCTTCAAGTTCTATCTCATTATCATCTTGCAAAGAAGAAAATTTATTTTGGAGACTCAATTTCTTTACAGTCTCGCTAGATTCTCTATAATTGCGTTTCTGAGACTGTTTACCTCCTTTTTTATATTCTGTGGTAATCCATTCATCTTGTTGCTGCTGCCTCGGAGCCATTTTCTCTATAGGTTTCAATAATTCTTTCACAGCACCTTGCTCCCGTGTCTCCCTGAATGCAGGAACACGCTCTGAGAATTTATTGACTCCAACATCCTCATCCTGACCAGACTGGGATTGCCGAGCTGCCTCTTCCTTCTTTCGTTTCTCCAATTTGTTATCCTTAGGGTATCCTTTCGTTTCTCCTTAGGGCATCTGTAATAAATGTGCCCAAATTCACCACATAAATTGCAGCAAATGCCTTTACGACAGGCCATCGTATCGTGCCCTCTAGTGCCACATTTGGAACAAAGAGGTGTGGTACACATCCATCTGATATGGTCATACCCACCACAATGGAAACAAGCTGGTGGTTGTCCACTATAACGGGTCATTCCTCGATCCGGCCCCAAAAAGAAAAATTTTGGGATCTGCCCATATCGCGATGTTGAGTTCTCCTTTTTAAATGATACTACACAACGATATTCACCCGTCCAATAGCCATCCACATCTTTTTTTTTGTGAGGCCCCATCAGAACAGTGGCATATTTGGAGATCCACATGGCCACATCTTCCTCTGGAATAGTCGTTGTTCTTAAAATGAATGTCAAAACTTTTGTTTCACCTCTATAGAGGGGGACTACATCAAAATCTTGAAGTAAGCATTCATGTAAAGACGGATCCCTATGAATTATCTCCTGGTAGTCCATCCAAAACCGTCGGTATGCTCGTTCAGATGCAAGGCATACATCTGTTTCCTTCGATCCTGGTAGCTGAATTACTGCTACGACATCTTCCTTTGGAAATTTTAAGCAATCTTTCAACAGACGTTTAGTCAGAAAAGATCTAGATCCCTTTTCAGGGTCGGTTCCTTTATATCTGAATCTAACAACGAATCTTTTCCTTGGATTCCTTTCATCAGAAGCTTCCTCGTTAATGTTCCAATAAGCATCCTCTTCATCCTCTCGGTCTCGGTGGTCAAACAAGTTTGAAGTGAACCATCTTCCTGACATGGATGGTTCCTGTAAATTGGATCCAGTGACTTTTGCATAAGATCTTCCAACTCCCAACGATTGACTATTTGCAAGGGATTTATGCGATACCATTCCATCTGGTCGTTTTTCTTCAAGAGCCTTATTCAGGTGAAATGTGTCAGAGAGAACAGATTTGTTTACCTGTGGTGCCTGAGGTTGTTTAGGCCTTGTTCCAGTTCGTAGACTTTCATCTAAATGTTCCAAATTTGGCCTTTGGGCATCGTCCTGCTGTTCTGCCACCTGAACCGAGT
>JAJKFI010007449.1:0-10681 GCA_029204185.1 Lerista edwardsae
AGAGAGAGAGAGAGAGAGAGAGAGGACAATTCAGAAATCCTTCAGTTAAGTTACATTGTAAAAATATGAGTAGCTTACAATT
This sequence comes from Lerista edwardsae, assembly GCA_029204185.1. Classification (NCBI taxonomy): domain Eukaryota; kingdom Metazoa; phylum Chordata; class Lepidosauria; order Squamata; family Scincidae; genus Lerista; species Lerista edwardsae. The sequence goes on from JAJKFI010007449.1 coordinate 83, forward strand.
TTTGTTCTGAAATTTCTGTCAACTTCTGTTTCACTTTCTCTTAGAGTGACACTAAATGATGGTGATTCTGTTCAATCATCCTTGAAGCTTCATATAAGTCCTCTTAGCCCTCAGTCAACAAAAGCAACAAGAAATTGCCAGTGTGGGAAAAGGTTTATGACTGTTTCTATTGAGTTCCTAGAGATTTGTTCTCCAGGGTCAACATGACTTGGGAACACGGGCATGTAATAATAATAATAAAAGGTTAACTTGGTTTAGTTAATCAGTAAGGTCTGAATTCTAGGCACACTTTCCTGAGAGTAAAAAAAAAAATCCTCCATAATTCAGGTCGTAAGCCTAACCTGCAGTTAGGCTGGCACAGTTAAGCCAGCAAAGTTTGGCTGGCACCAGGTCCACCGTAAAGCATGTTTGGACCACTCTTGGATTCAGGGGGGATGGTGCACATATGTGTGCTGGCCTCTGACTCTGAGAGTGGTCCAAACATACATTAAGGTGTCCCTTGTGCTGGCCAAACTTCGCTGGCCTAACTGTGCCAGCCTAACTCCAGGTGAAGATTGCACCCTCAGAATAATTCCCAGCATTCCTGGGTATGTTCCTGTTCTTGGCCCATTGAAGTGGACTGCTGCTAGTATGCTAGTTCTAATGGTGGAACCCACTTTACCAACATTTCAAATGGGCCACCGGTGGCAAGGCTGGAGCAGCTCTGCATGTGCCAGTGAGAAGAGGAGCCTTTGCCAACCCAGGCGGATTGATGGGGAGGGTGGGAAGGGGCAGGGGGAGGGCAGGAAGCATGTCATAGGTGGGGAGGGGTGGCATACAGTACAGCTGGCCTGCACCAGATTCTATCACCTTTCCTAGTCTCCTGATGTGTTCCGTTTACCCCCATGGCCTTTGCACGAGCTAAAGAGCTGATTCAGGCCCAAGAAGACCCACTGGCAATACGGAGGCTTACAGCTACGAAAATATATTTTCTCCTGCCTCCCCCAAACCTCTCAATTGCCCCCACCCCCGAACAAGATGCAGCTCAAGATGAATGAGATGAACAAGATGCAGCAATTTGGGCACAGCTGCATCAGCAGGAACGGAAGGATAGGATTGGGCTCTCAGTCGAATAGTCTTGTGCAATTCGATCTGACGTTAATATAGGTGCTTTTTGAGATATTGATTGATATATGCATTTACAATGCTACTCATTGAGAGAAGGAAGTGTCATCTTCCTTTTTACATGAGACCAAGTGTCAAAGTCCCCTCCAGTACTTCATACCTTCAGAATAAAGACACAAGATATAATGTAGCAGTGGATCCATTGGCAAGAGCAGTATTTATTCATTTACATGTCTGATGCACAAGGTTCTCAACTTGTATAGTCGAACATGTTAAAATCAGCATAGGCATCCTTGCTACCTTGGTGAGAGGTCGGAGGTGCAAATTTCTCCTGCTTACGTTGTATGGATGACTGCTGCCTTGCTCCAAGAACTTAACTATTGGAATAGCTGATCTATTCCCCCAACTCCTCTCCCAATTTTAGGATACACCTGCAAACTACCTAAAATCAAATGTGTAGTAGTGTATGGGGGACATTAAATTCAGAATGGAGATGCTGATGGGTCTGGAGTTTAAAATTAAAGTAAGACTTTTTGCAACCTCCCTGAAACTCCTGATGGAGAAATGGCAATATGGCCTCAAACTGGTGGGAAGAACAAGCTATAATCCAAACCAATTATTCATTTTTGACCAATGTGCTATTCTAGCAGATGTTGCAACATTATGTCATGCATATGTGGCTCAGATATGATGCAAGTTACAGTCACTTTTGGAACTTTCCATCCTCTGCAAGGCTTGGATCCAAAATGAAAAACAGCGTTGCCCAAAGGGTGCCTAGAGCAGGTGCAATCGTAGGGGTTCACAACAAGAACTCATGCATTTGTGCATCAAGCTGTGGGACCATATGTGAGAATTCACATACGAATTCTCACATATGGAGAAGAAGAAGTTCCTTCTTTCCTCTGCTCATCACCACCACCACAAGGATTGGCCCATTCCTCTCCCGACATGTGCAGGGGTTTATGACAGTGGAAGAAGATCCACATGCATGTATTGTGTGGTTTTCAAGTTCATGCTATCATTAGTAATTTGACCTGAGCACATCTAAGACTCAATCCTGAGCCCTCCAGCATGGGCGGTACGAGCATATTGGTGTCACAAATGTGTGGTAAGGCATGTCCAGCATGGGCGGTAAAGGCTTACCACCCACCCTGATCGAGCGCCAGAGCTCACCTCCCAGAAGCAGCAACATGGGACATGTGGGTGGTGAGTTTGCTGGTCCCAGGCACTGCACTCTTTCCAGGTGACTGGGGAAGGTGGGAGTGGACAGGGGCAGGGAGTAGGGAGGGACTGGCAGCAACCTTTGCCACCAGATCCTGACTTCCATATGGTGCCATGTGGCCCAATGTGGAGGTCTTCAAGTCTGTGCTGCCTAAATAGCCAGTGCAGATGCAAAAAGACCAACTGTTGGGTTTCCAGGTTTACCCAGGGAAGGAGACAAATGTTCCCTTCTCCAGAGGTGCTTCTGGCAGCTTCCTGGCTGCCATGGAATGCAATGGTAGCCGTTTGGCTACCACTGCATCCATAGAGGCCAGGCAGCTCAGGATTGGGCTGTCCTGCTCTTAGAAATGGGTTATCAGGTTATAACATGAAATCTGTCTATCTTCTTAAACATTTTGGACAGGGCCATTTGGATATCTTTGTTTCTCAAGCAATAAATTATAGGGTTCAGGAGTGGTGGTAAAACGGCATACAAAATAGCAGAGAGCACATTCACTGGCGCAGAAGATAAAGATCTGGGCCTAAAGTAAGAAAAAATGCCTGTGGTAAGAAATAAGCTAAAAACAGTCAAGTGGGGGATGCAAGTCGAGAAGGTCTTATACCTGGCCTGCACTGAATGAATTTTGAACACAGCAGAGAAGATATAACCATAGGAAACAAATACAAACCCAAAACAAAAAGAACCTGCAACGATTGTAACAGCAAGAAGGTTCCAAAGTACAGCTTGTGTATCTGAGCAAGATATCTTCAGTAACTGGGGTATGTCACAGAAAAATTGCTTGACGATATTGGATGAGCAGAAATGTAAGCTGAAGGTGTTTGCAGTATACACTGTGGCATTGATTGCGCTGCTGAGCCAAGAAGCCACAGCCATTTGAAAACAGGCATTCCAGTTCATGATCACGCTGTACTGTAAAGGATGACAGATTGCAACGTAGCGGTCATAAGCCATGACAGTGAGAATAAGTGGCTCGGCAATTGAAAATGTGGCAACAAAAAAAACCTGGGTGACACAAGCAGAGTATGAAATCCGTTTATCATTGATTATGGAGCTGACCATCGATTTGGGAACCGTGGTTGAAATGTAGCCAGCATCGAGAAAGGAGAGGTTGACCAGGAAGAAATACATGGGGCTGTGAAGCTGTTCATTCTGGACTACTGTACAAATAATGAGAAAATTCCCAATCAAGGCTATGAGGTACATGAAGAGAAAGACAACAAAGTGTAGGATCTGTAGCTCATGGAGATCTGAGAATCCCAGGAGAAGGAATTCTGTGATGCTTGTTTGGTTTTCCATTTCGTACACTGTGAAGAGAATGGAGGAAAGAAATAGGACCGTTAAGAAGAAAATGTTGGTGTAGCATTGATTCCAGCACATACTTTGTATGCAGATATTCACTGGTTCAATCAGGCATCACTAGGTAGGGTGAAGAAAAACGCCCATCTGGAACCTCAGCTAGCAGCAGTCCATTGTGTAGCTAGTGAAAAGGTAAAGGTTTCCCCACGACCGAATGGTCTATAGAGCCGGCATTTTTGTCCAAGGACATGCTTCCGTGGTCATGTGGCCGGCATGACTATGCACCATAGCGCACGGAACGCCGTTCCCTTCCCACCGAAGTGGTCCCTATTTATCTACTTGCATTTTAGGTGCTTTCAAACTGCTAGGTTGGCAGGAGCTGGGACAAGCAACGGGAGCTCACTCCGTCACGCAGTCTCGAACTCCCAACCTTGCGGTCGGAAAGCCCAGCAACAGCAGATTAACTCGCTGCGCCACCACGTCCCTTTTTGGCTAGTGTACAAGTAGCCTAATCATTTTCTGTGTAACTTCTGACATAGAGGAGACACAATGCTGAGAAAAGTCATACTGGGAAAGATACAGCCTTGAAGATGTCCTGAAATGCAGTGCATTTCCCCATCCTATATGAATGCAGCTGCCAAATAAATAAAAGAGAAGGGAACAAAGGGAATGCAACCCCACAACCTTGATATCTCTGTGTGGGTCCACCTGGATGCCAGTTTGGGGCATGAGAGACTAGCATACTGGGAATCGGCGCCAGATCTGTTTCCCCCAAATATCTAACACCCATCCTTCCTGTCTGCCTGCCTCTATCAGTCTAATTCTATGAGAAAAACAAGCACTATGGCAAGCTGAAGAGGAGACTAGTGTCTTCCCTCTTTTTCATCTGCAGCTGAAAGCCTACCAATAGTGGTGTTAGGACTCTAGCCGAAAAGATAAGCAGGAATTAAAAAAAACCCCTAAAAAATCAATCCTGATTACATCAAATACATAGTGTATCATTTTCAATTGTAGATGATGATGATGATGATGGCCAACATTAACATTATTGTTATCAATAATGTTAGAAATCAAAAGAGGAACAAAAATAATCATAGCATATTATCATGAAAGGGGAAAAAAACCCATGTAAATTCAATTAAAGAAGTAATCTTTGGCATTGAAAATGGATATTATAAGAAATATTAAAAAAAGGAACAAAACAACTAATTGCTTTGGCTCTGAGAAACGCGGCACTAACCATGGCAATCTAGGAAGAAAGCACTCTGGAAACACAATCCAGGGTTTCCAGTTCGGAATCACGATCCAGTGTCATCTACGAAAGGACCATTGGTTTGCCCAGCCTCCATTTAGTTCTAGGAACCTAATGTGGATCCAAAATTTCCCACCGTTTCACAACCTTAATAAACAAACAAACAAACAAACAAACAAACTATAGTCCAACAAAGAAATGAAATGTAAAACAAGACCTAAGAAATGGTTCTGAGTAAGGGGGCACACAGAGCAAACCAGCAAAGCATGCATCTTCTCCCCTCCCAAGGCAAAGCTCTGGTGCAGCAGTGGGCATAGAGCAGCATCAATATTTACATTTACACTATAACTGGTTCATTTCATTACCTTCTCATTTCTCTGCTGTTTTCTGCTCATAGTTGTTCCATTCCATTTTAGAATCAGAGCACGTATTCGTGTGGCACTGCCACCTTGTATTTGCTCACAAGCCGGCATATCTCTCTTTAGAGAAGAGTGACAAAAGGGTACTCACGTCTTCACACCAGCTGTTCTTGGTAAAATGTTCCCTGTGTGGATAAGGTTTTCTCTACTCTGAAATCTTTATACTGCAAGGAATAAGTCTCCTGAGTCCTCCCTGTCTCAGCAGTAGGAGCAAGAGAGAAAATTAAACCTTATGTTCTACAGTCCTCTGATATGAACGTAAGAAGATCCTTGCTGATTAAGGATGCAATCCCAGCCAAATCCCAGTGCTGACATAGTTGTGCCAATGGGGCCTGTTCTGCATTCTGCAGTTGAGAGGCAGTCATGGAGGCCTTCAAGCTCCCTTACCTCGGAGCTGCATTGCCCTTACCCCAGTATTACAACATTGGTTAGGATTGAGCCCGAAGTACAAGGGCTGATCCAGGAAGTCCAGCTTCCTGGATCCCATAATGATCTACCAGATGTTTCTGGGAACACCAGACAAGATACCTGTATTCTGTTCTCAGTTTGTGGCTTGCAGAATTTGTCCCTCCAAGCCATCCAAAAGAAATAGACTGAGAGTAGTTGGCTGCTTGGTAAGACGAAGTTGGATTGTTGTTGTTGTTCACCTGATCAACCATAGGGGCAGGGGTGTAGCTAAAGAAGTGCATGGGGTGAAATTGCACCGGGCAACAAGCTAAACTTGATGCCAGTGGCCAAAACTGTGAAAGCCTTGGTATGTAAGAATAATACCATCATGCTATATATCATTCAATGTGTAATTTAATGCAGAATGCAATGAAACAAACTGGAGAGTAATATCTTCATTCTGTCAAAAGTTATGGCCAAAAGGAAAAGAAAATGAAAATACAACTGCAATGTCACTTCCTGTTGTGATGTCACTTCCTGGGCATCATTTTGTGCTCTGCACCAGGCTACACTTTCATTAGCTATGCCAGTGCATAGGGGTTAGGTGTTTTTTTTCTTACTCCAGATGTTCCTTTGATTTTCATCCCACTCTCTTAAGACACCTTCATTTTTTTTTGCTTCCCCCCAAAGCACAATTGTTTTGTTATTTTATATATTTCATTATTTTCCCATATATCCTATCCAAAGAGTTGAAAATAACAAAAGTCATACACTGAAAAATTCTTGCTGCGCTTAAGAAAAAGCTGCCCCACTGCTCAAAACAATAAAGGGAACACTTAAACAACACAATGTCACTCCAAGTCAATCACACTTCTGTGAAATCAAACTGTCCACCTAGGAAGCCACACAGATTGACAATCACAAATTGGAGACAACAGGTGGAAATCATAGGCAAGTCACAAGACACCCCCAATAAAGGAGTGGTTCTGCAGGTGGTGACCACAGACCACTTCGCAATCCCTATGTGTTCTGGCTGATGTTTGGGTGACCTTTGAATGCTGGCGGTGCTGTCACTCTAGTGGCAGCATGAGGCGGAGTCTGCAACCCACACAAGTGGCTCAGGTAGTGCAGCTCATCCAGGATGGCACATCAATGCGAGCTGTGGCAAGAAGGTTTGCTGTGTCTGTCAGTGTGGTGTCCAGAGCATGGAGGCGCTACCAGGAGACAGGCCAGTACACCAGGAGATGTGGAGGAGGCCGTAGGAGGGCAACAACCCAGCATCAGGACCGCTACCTCTGCCTTCGTGCCAGGAGGAACAGGAGGAGCACTGCCAGAGCCCTGCAAAATGACCTCCAGCAGGCCACAAATGTGCATGTGTCTGCTCAAACGGTCAGAAACAGACTCCATGAGGGTGGTATGAGGGCCCGACGTCCACAGGTGGGGGTTGTGCTGACAGCCCGACACCGTGCAGGACGTTTGGCATTTGCCAGAGAACACCAAGATTGGCAACCTCGCCACTGGCGCCCTGTGCTCTTCACAGATGAAAGCAGGTTCACACTGAGCACATGTGACAGATGTGACAGAGTCTGGAGACGCCAGGGAGAACGTTCTGCTGCCTGCAACATCCTCCAGCATGACCGGTTTGGCAGTGGGTCAGTCATGGTGTGGGGTGGCATTTCGTTGGGGGGCCGCACAGCCCTCCATGTGCTCGCCAGAGGTAGCCTGACTGCCATTAGGTGCCGAGATGAGATCCTCAGACCTCTTGTGAGACCATATGCTGGCGCGGTTGGCCTTGGGTTCCTCCTAATGCAAGACAATGCTAGACCTCATGTGGCTGGAGTGTGTCAGCAGTTCCTGCAAGATGAAGGCATTGATGCTATGGACTGGCCCGCCCGTTCCCCAGACCTGAATCCAATTGAGCACATCTGGGACATCATGTCTCGCTCCATCCAGCAGCGCCATGTTGCACCACAGACTGTCCAGGAGTTGGTGGATGCTTTAGTCCCGGTCTGGGAGGCGATTCCTCAGGAGACTATCAGCCACCTCATCAGGAGCATGCCCAGGCATTGTAGGGAGCTCATACAGGCATGTGGAGGCCACACACACTACTGAGCCTCGTTTTGACTTGCTTTATGGATCGAAGTTGGATCAGCCTGTAGTGTGTTTTTCCACTTCAATTTTGAGTATGACACTAAGCCCAGACCTCCATGGGTTAATAAATGTGATTTCCATCGATGATTGTTGTGTGATTTTGTTGTCAGCACATTCAACTATGTCAGGAACAAAGTATTTAATAGGAATGTTTCGTTCACTCAGATCTCGGATGTGTTGTGTAAGTGTTCCCTTTATTGTTTTGAGCAGCTTATTTTGCAAACCCATAGAAAGTAAGCAGCCAAATAAATTAAAGCAGTGGTTCCCAAACTGTGGGTCTATGCACCAGCAAACTGTGGGTCCATGACCCAATTGTATGACCATCTATTCATCTTTTTAATCTTCATTCGCTTGTCAACAAAATGGACAAACTGCATCTTATAAATCGGGCCTGACTTTTTATGTCTGGCTGTTCTTGTCTTACAGAAACCGGATGCAATGAGTCTGTTCAGGACAGTGCATTGGATACATCTGGAATTGAAAGGAGGAGGCATTTGTTTTTTATAAATTGTTGTACTTGTAATATATGCTGAGGTGACTCGGAGGCTGAGGCAGTGTTTCATTCTTATCTGTTTTGTGTACTTATTGTTTATTGTGTGTGTATGTAACATTGTTTGTATGTTGCTGGTAGCCGCACCAAATTCCAGGTATGGTTACAAATTCCAGGTATGGCCCACACTCACACTGCCCGCCCCATCCCATTCCAGTCCCCTCCCACCTTACCCCTACCCTTATCCCTACTTTACCCTCCCTTCCCCATTTCAATGCTGACTGAACTCGGCCAGTGAAGGGGTGGCTTACCTGGCCATCATCCAGTGGCCAGTGGAGCTCCTTGAGCCAGCATAGCGCCCAATTCCTTGGTGCTGATGAGCCTTCTGGCACATTTACAACTGTGCTGGGCTGATGGAAGCAACAAGCATCTTCTTGGAATTGCTCCCTTAAGCTATTGTTTCAGATTGGGCTGGCCAGTGATCTGCCAATCACTGATTGGAGCAAACCAGCAATTGGGTTTTAGAAAGGCATTCAGGGTGCAATCTTAAACCGGAGTTAGGCCGGCACAGTTAGTCCAGCAAAGTTTGGCCGGCACAAGGCTCTCCACAAAGTGCATTTGGACCAAACTCTGAGTGACGGAGAATGGTGCACATCTGTGTGATGGCCTCTCTGGCTCTGAGAGTGGTCCAAACACACTTTAAGGTGTCTCTTGTGCCAATGAAACCTTGCTGGCCTAACTGTACCAGCCTAACTTCAGGTTAGGATTTGCACCCTGAGTCATCTCTGTATATACCAACATATGAATGTAGCAAAAAGAAAAAAAAGACAATGTACATTTAAAAAGTTAATTATTAATTTTATGTACTTGGTGTTTCCTATAATTCAGTTCAGCTCTTAAAACCATAATATAACATTTGGGGAGGAAGATGCAAGCCAAGAGCCCAGTGTTGGAGGCCAAGATTGCAAGTACTTCCACAATGACTATGGTTTTCCCCTTGGTGCTCAGGTAGCCTGGAATAAAGGAGATCCAAACACTGCAGAAGACCAGCATGCTGAAGGTGATGAATTTGGCTTCATTGAATGCGTCTGGCAAATTTCTGGCTAGAAAAGCCACAGTGAAGCTGATTGCGGCTAAAAAGCCGATGTAGCCCAGAACACAGTAGAACATGGTGGTAGAACCTTCATTACATTCCAGAATGATGAGCCCAGTCTGGGAGTGCAGGTCAACATCTGGGAATGGAGGCGAGATTAACAGCCATGCACTGCAAATTCCGACCTGAATAATGGAGCAGCACAAAACAATGCAGTTGGCTACTTTTTGTCTTAGCCATTTTCTCATCTTGTTGCCTGGTCCTGTAGCCACAAATGCAAGCATCACTAGGATTGTTTTTGCCAACACACAAGAAACTGCAACGGAGAAAATGGTGCCAAAATTTACTTGGCGGAGAAGGCAGCTCAGCTTCCCTGGCTTGCCGATGAACAGAAGGGAGGAAAGATAGCAGAGCAGGATGCAGGTGAGAAGGATACAGGTGAGGTTCCGGTTGTTGGCTTTGACAATGGGAGTGTCCCAGTTCTTCAGGAAAGTTTGCATCACCAAACCTGAAAGCATAGCCAAAGAAATAGCCAAGGAGACCAACAGGATCCCCAAAGGTTCTTGGTGCGAGAGGAAAATGATTTGCTTGGGGACACATTGATTGTGATTCTGGTTTGGATATTGATCCTCTGGACACAGGATACAATGAACTGCATCTGAAGTGGAGGAATGAAGTGCTCATAAAATTGTTACTGTATATAGCTCTATTTTTGTTAAATGTAGCTATGATGTTTTGTCAGTGTGAACTTGCCAAGAACTTCTTGCAGGCACTTCTTTTAGGGACACAAATGTTTTTATGAGAAGGAATGAAACTCTAGTTCATTCAGCAGATACCCACTGAATTACAATGGAATCCCTGGCATTTCTGCTCAAAGCTGAGGACCTTTGAGTTCCATGGTTGTTACTCCTTGGTACGTGTGTGCATGATTTTAGCTAGTGGCTAAAAGTGCCAGTGGCATTGCTATGGAGGTGCAGGGTGTGTGGTAATTCGGTAATTTGGGGTGTCACACCCCCACTGCACAAAATTGTGAAATTTTGGAATTTTTCTTTTAACATCGTGTTATATATCATTTGCTGTGTAATTTAAGGTCGAATGCAAAGAAACAAACCACTTTGAAATATTGGTAACACAGCTAAGTAACCAGAAAAGGAAAAGACACTGCCTTGTGGATTTTCTCAACCC
>JAJKFI010007479.1:0-10769 GCA_029204185.1 Lerista edwardsae
ATATTGATCTTCTGGGCACTGGATACAGTAGTCCTTGTCTGAAAGAGAAGCATATTCCAACTTTAAGTGTATAATAGTTTAATAGTTTAATAGTATAATATTATAAGTGTATAATAAGAATTACAAATCTGGGACAGTGATATAAGTTTCCTCCCACCCATGTTTTTTTCTCAAACTGAGCCCACCAGTATAGAAGAATTTGAAAAAGGCAGGGATTGTATGAATGACTTGTCCCTAAGGCCCATGCTCCCCAATCCAATTAAAGGGCACCTGCAATTCATGGGATGCACAGTTTGAGAAGCTATTAATTCACATATCCGATTTTTTAAAACAAAATTGTAGGGTGTGCAGTTGCACCAGGCAACAAGCTAAGCTTGGCACTAGTGGCCCAATTGTGAAAATCTTGGTAATTACAAATAATACTGTCAAGTTACAGTATATATCATTGGAAAAGTAATGCAGAATGCAATGAAACAAACCAGAATGTAATACCTTTACTCCATAAAAGGTTATAGCCAAAAAAGAAAACGTAAATATAACTGTCATGTAAAAATTGCAGTTTGTTAAAATCACAATTTGTAGGAATTATACTGCCATGTTATATATCATTCAATGCAGACTTTAATGCAAAATGCTATGTAACAAAGTGGAGTGTAATATCTTCATTCTATCAAAGGTTATGGCCAAAAACCTCAAGAAAATGAAAATATAACTGTGATGTCACTTCCTGTTGTGACATCACTTCTGGGGCTTCATTTTGCCCACTTTCATTAGCTTCGCCCTTGGGATTATGATAGCCCAAAAGTACTGCTGTGATTTTAGTATTTTCATTTGATCCTGAAGAGTACCATCATCCATTCCATTTCACAAATACTCCAAGGATAGACATGGAGCATTTTCTGAAATTCTGCATAGAACCCTTGCCTACGACAATACATTCTGCCTTCTTGAGGTTCAGAACGATTCACTTCACATCTTCCAAGGTTGCTGGTGCTTCTAATATCGCAAGCTTAATTAAGCACACTTAGAGGAAATTGAACTGAATACAATGGTGCTTACAACTGAATAAAATATATAAATAGGCTTGCACTTTTGTGACATCAGATCTACATTTCTTAACAGTATTTTTAAGTATTTTTAATTCTTACCTTCTTCATCTGCAATCATCCCTTCTGCACAAAGAGCACAATCATAGCAGCAAAATTTCTCTCCTTCCCTCTTTTTCCTGCTGTAGCCAGGTTGGCAATGGTCATTACAGACAGATACAGGAGGCACCTATCCTTAAACAAAGGGCCATGTTAACACTGAGGCAGTGGTGGGATCTAACGGATCCAAGAACCGGAACAGTGACCGGGACTCACCTTTGACTGGCGCATGTCGGGACTGTTCAAAGCGGCCCAGCCGCACCCTGCAGCCCGTCCCTTTGGTTTCGCCGCCATTCCGTTGGTTCCGCCACCTTCTGTGCCGTGTCCATCATGGAGCCAGCGACAAATGGCAGCGAGTGGGTGGAGCCAGCCCTGATTGGGTTCAGGAACGGCCGTTCCGGCGCATTCCTCCTGGATGACATCACTGCACTGAGGACATTGTCTGGGAAGTTTGCTATATAAAGATTCTGCTGATTAGAAAGATAAATGCAAATCCTCCCATAGGACCTACTCTCTGCATAATCAGCCACAGCCCAATCTAAATGAAATTCCCCAACACTGCTGCAGTAGCACCAGAGGAGCTTGTGCTGAATCCTGCAGGGGAATTTTGCAAGCTGGAGGTCTTCTTGAGATAAGGGGACATCTGTCCCTTTACCCTGGGGAAAACCCCAGCCTGGCAACGGGTTTACTCAGACATGCACAAGATAAATCCCTGGATATGTGCCCAGGAAGGGGCAAGATATGGCAAGCAACAGTGCTGCTGGTTCTGTCCCCCTCCCTGTACCCATTACTACATTAGGGCACCAGTCCTATCCTTTCCCTTCCCCACTGATCTAGCCATGCTGCCAGAGCACATGTTGCATCTTGAGGGTTATTCCCTGGCTTCTGGGTCCAGAATGGGTCTACTCAGGACTGTGTCAGTGGCTTTGCTGATGCATGTCCAAGTGGACCTGGGAAGGTGGAATGAAGCCTTGATGGAGGATAGCATGTTGGTATATCGGCCACTGTGCCAACTGATGGTAAGGCCACATCTGGAGTACTGTGTAGAGTTCTGCTTGCTACACCTCAAAAAAAAAAGATATAGGGGAACTAGAGAAGGTGCAGAAGAGAGCGACCAAGATGATTACTGGGCTGGGGCACCTCCCATATGAGGAAAGGCTACAGTGTTAGGGGCTCTTCAGTCTAGAAAAAAAGGTGCCTGAGGGGGAACTTGATTGAGACATACAAAATTATGCATGGAATGGATAAAGTGAATAGGGATGTAATGGTTCTTTTCCCTCTCTCACAAAACCAGAACCAGGGGACTTCCACTAAAATTGGGAGAATTAAAACAGATAAAAGGAAATACTTTTTTTACCCAGTGAGTAATTTTTGAATTATGGTGTTGGAAAAGACTCTTGAGAGTCCCCTGGACTGCAAGGAGATCCAATCGGTCCATCCTCCAGGAAGTCAAGCCTGAGTGCTCCCTGGAAGGACATATCCTGAAGCTGAAGCTCAAAGACTTTGGCCACCTGATGAGAAGAGAGGACTCTTTAGAAAAGACCCTCATGCTGGGAAAGATGGAAAGCAAAAGGAGAAGGGGGCGGCAGAGGATGAGATGGTTAGCTAGTGTCACCGAAGCAATGAACATGAAATTGGGCGAACTCCGGAAGCTAGTGGAGGACAGGGAGGCCTGGCATACTGTGGTCCATGGGGTCGCGAAGAGTCAGACATGACTTAGCGACTGAACAATAACAAAAATTAAGCTATGGAACTCCTTGCCAGAGGAGGTGGTGATGGCATCAGGCTTATGCACCTTTAAAAGGGGCCTGGTCAGATTTCTGGAGGAAAAGTCCATTGGAGGCTACAGGCCATGATGGGTGGTGCAACTTCCATACTTTAGAAGTAAGCTATCTCAGAATGCCAGATGCAGGGGAGTAGCAACAAGATGCAGGTATCTAGTTGTCTCGTGTGCTCCCTGAGGCATCTGGCTTTCTCCCAGGTTAGTGAGGATAGTATTGCAGCCTAATTCAAGATTCAGTGTGTTGCTTTTTCTGATAGCCATGAAGGATGGTAGCTGGGATGTAAGATTCATTATAATGTAATAAACAGCATGGGAAGCAGTAATACATGAAGATTCATTTTCATGTAGCTGTGCCATTCCTACCTGCATGAACTCTTCATGCCATTCAATGTTGTCCTCATTAATTGCGAACTCGTCGCCTGAAGGGGCTTGAGGGTCCACCCTCCCCACTTTGACCCGGACGTACGAATCGTTTTCGAAAGTGACCAAGTTTGTGATATCAAATCCAGCTGCTAATTCTCCATGTTCATTGAACTTGATTTCCTCTCCACAGCTGTTGTTGAAGGAGAGCCTCAGAAGAAGTGAGTGCAGCTATATGAGGAGAGATGTCAAAGCAATGGAGCTGTAAAATGTGATGATGTGCCCACTGGTGTTCTGGCGCTTTGGCAGAGCTCAATTGCAGGAGTGTGTTGTGCCACTGTGCAGAGGCAAAGGAAGGGTGTAGCCCAGGGTGGCGCAAGCCATGGGCGCCGGCAGCGGCGGGGCGGCCAGGCGCCATTGCACGGAGTCCGTGGAGTAACCTGCGCATTGTCTGGCCCGCCCACTCTCCCTCGCGTCCGTTCCGCTGCAAAATGGAACTATTCCGGGCACAGGGAGGCATGGGTGGGTGACACATGGGGTGGGGCGACGTGCTGGGGGCGTGGTTTTGTCGCCCTGCCATCGGCGCACTCGGGGCTCCGTTTGTCCCTGCTACCGTGACTGCCATAAGTCAGGTTACACTGGGAGAATGCGCCAACCATTGTGGGCCTCTATTAGCCTCTGCGAGCCTCAGGAATTCAGATAATGCTTTGGGGGACTTAGGTCATTGCATCGCAACCCACCATGGAGCACGAGATGGGTCGCAGTTGCAAAGGTTTGGGAACCACTGGCATGTTGACAGCACAACATGGCATGGTTTTGGCTCTGTGGATCCATGGTTGGTTGGAAAACCTGGTTTGTTTCTGAGGCTATTGGATTGCTAGGAAGGAATCGTTACCTGCCAAGGCTCCATGAGCAGTCTGCCAAGGTCCCCTCTTGGCCTTCGGCTGGATCCCAATGAATGCACGTGATGCAAGGCATGTGCCACAGCATAGATGGCATTATAGATGCTGTAGCTCTGGCCAGTCATGTCCATCTCAAATGAAGGTGCCGGGACAGTCCTCAGCTCCTCCTCCCCGGTACAGGATTCTCTACTGTTTGTTGGTGAGCCCGGCTTGGGAAATGAGCAGCTGAATGCCTGCTCCCAGAAGTTCTTGATAAAACCATCACCTTTGGCTTCCAAAGGGTCTAGATCCTGAAGAAACTCAGTGAATCCCATGTGCTCCTTTGAGTGGATTGCAAAGGAAAGAGCACCATGGAACACGCCATCCCGGAACGGTTGTATACCGAACATCTTATAATAGGTGTTGCTTGTGAAATCAATTTGGGCTGTCGTAATCCACACTTTCCCAGTTGGGATTTGATATTCGGGCAGGGCAGTTGCTGTCAACCATAAAGTACATGTTAGCCATATAATGGTTGATATTTCCCCATAGATCACAATCGCATTGGCTGTGCTCTCCATGAAAGTTGGCAAGTTGTTCCACATTTCTTTGAGGAATTCATCTAGGTTTATATTAGGAACCCTGTTTTTCGCTCTTTGCATGAAAGCGACACAGATTCCCCTCTGAGACAGCATTGGTTCCAAGATGCGCAAGAAATTGTCCCCAGCTTCATTATTTATGGCAATGAGTCCGACCCATTTCCAGTCAAAATGCCAAAGTAACTGGACAATTCCTTGGTACTGAAGGGCTTCACTGGGAACCATGCGGTAAAAGGAAGGGAAATCGGATTTATCATTTGTTGCTGTTTGAAATGAGCCACATGAAAACTTCGAAGAAAAAGAAAAAAAAACTGTTGCCTTTAGGGAAAGAATGGGGTTTATTAAATGTTCATTTTTTTTAACATTATGATTGTTATAGGGTTCCCCCCCTTTTTTGCTCTCCATGTTGTAAATAGGAAGCACTCTGGCTACTTATGCAGACTTAACAGTTGGAATTGCATTTTCCAAACCATCAGGAACAGTCACAGACATCTCATCTTGGACATGATTTTCATATTTCAGGAAAACACAGTGCAAGTCTGTGGTCATAGCAACAACAAAATACTATTTGGAATTCACAGAAAAGATAAATCAGTGCAAACTCAAATCAAATATCTACGTTTCATTTTATAGCCTCAATCTGAAATATGTTTACTCTTAAGAGAATTGCTCCTTCAACATTTATTTCCAAATAAGCATGTTTTAATTTACTTTAATTTTTAATCTCTAATTTTAATGACTGTAAAATCCATGGGGGTCTGCTGCTTTTAATTGTTTGTCATTGGTTTAATTTTATCCTGTTTTCTTTTTGCCTTTTTATAAGCCACCTTGGGTGCCCTAATATGGGGCACAAAGGTAGGGCATAATCCAATGATGATGATGATGATGATGGGAAGATCCATGTATGATCCATTTCATACATCCCATATTAGATCAGTCTACCATCATATTTCATGCATCCATGTGCTCATTCTCCACAGACATGTAGATAATATCAACCAGTCTACCAATCCAAACTTTACACCAACACAAAAATCCTTCCTTTCATTCTGAACCACATGGTTTCAAAAACTGGAAGCAATACATACAGTATATGTGAGATTAGGCAAAATTCCCATGCCCCCCCCACTCTGCAAAGATCTCACCTGTGGAATCTTGTAAATGCTTACGATGTCTGCCATATATGAGGAGCTATCAGAATCAAGTCCCCCAATGGTTGACACTACATTTTTGGGGATTCCACATCTGAAGTTGGGGACAAACCTATGAGATTTGAAGAGAAGGTCCACAGTGGCTCGATAGGTCATCCTTGCATCAGAGTAGCTGTCGTAGATGTGGAACCCAAGAGTGACATTGGACAAGATATTGGGGTTCTCATTGATCTCATCTACAGCAAATGCCAAGGCCAGGAGATGCTGGTAGAGCTTTGTCACCACACTGCAAATAAAAGTGAACTGTTGTGTGGGAGAAATTTATGATGCCTGAAATCACATCATTGTCCACTCTGGCCTTAGGGATTCAACTGACTTGCTCTAAGGCAGACAGACAGTCCAGCCAAGTAAGTCACAGATGAGTCTGGCTGGAAACAAGAGAAATCTGTGATGGTGATCTTTTGCTGATAATTGTCCGCATGTATTTCTATACCTTCGAGTCATTTCTAAAGTCAGAAACAGAACAGTCTCAGCAATGTGCTGCAATCCTGCACTCATTTCAGAGTAAATACTTACTGGATTGTGCTGTAGGTATATTCTATACAAGATCTGTGGCTGGTGACATTCTAAATTTTGTCCATCATGGGCTATAGGCAATTATGGATTGTGCAACCTTCTTACATTAGTAGTAGGCTACTTCAGAGTGCTGGATGCAAGGGAGTGGCGACAGGATGCAAGCATCTTGTTGTCTCTTGCCTCCCTGGGGCACCTGGTGGGGCCGCTGTGAGATACAGAAAGCTGGACTAGATGGGCCTTTGGCCTGATCCAGCGGGGCTCTTCTTATGTTCTTAAGGGGCATGGGGGCTGCCACAGGCCTGGGATGGATCTTCTAGTTATGTTGCATGCCAGCACCCCTCCCAATCCCCTCCCAATCCCGATCTGTCCCAGGTCCCATCCTTCTCCTGGCAAACCCCTGCTGGTGGCTTCTGTGTGCTATTATACTGGTGGCGCATGGCCTCTGACCCTTGTACTGTCAAGAGCACTGCACAGACCATTGGAATAGCTGCCTTGTGGTAAAACAAAATGCAATCCTTATCTGGAGTTAGGACGGCACAAGTTAGGCCAGCCGGTTTGGCTGGCTCAAGGAACACCAAAAAGTATGTATGGACCACTCTTGAAGTCAGAGAGGCCAGCACATAGATGTGTGCCATCCTCCCTGACTCTGAGAGTGGTCCAAACACACTTTACGGTGGCCCTTGCACTGGCCAAACTTGGCTGGCCTAACTCCAGGTTTAGGACTGTGCTCCTGGTGTCTTAAGAGGAAAGTCTCCCTGTGCTTTCTTGGTTAGAATTTAGTCATTCCATTCACCCTTTTTTCCCCTTTAAATAGCCCCTCTTCTTTCAAAACAATCAAAGAATTCATAGTCACAAACAACTGAGGGTGCAATCCTACCCAGCGCTGGGGTAGGAGCGCCGGCCAGTCAGCGCCCTATCCAGCGCTGGGTAGGAGGAGGCTGGAGCCTTCCCGTGGCAAGGCAGCGTGTGCTCCCTTACCGTAGGGGAGGCTCCAGCCTCCCCTATGCACTCTTCGGATCTGCACCCACTAAAGAGTGCCAGTCCTGTTGCCTTAGCACCGACGCTGGGATGCCGATCGGCGCTCCTGCATCGGTGCTAAGGGCTAAGTTACGCTGACGCTGCACGAGGTTTAGGGTTGTGCTGCCCAAGAAACCTGGAACTAACATTGAAAGTGACTCCGTGAAGGAGAGAGGAAGGATAATTACTTACAGTAAAAAATTCTTCACCCGTTCCTGAGAAGGATGTTTCTTGAAAGGGTATTTGGGTAGCATGTAGTGGATATGAGATGCCACCCCCCCAATGAGGACATCACCAGGCTGGTACCACTCCTGTGGAATAGGCACCGGATCGTTTCCAGTGCACTTTGCAGCGTTCCCTCTACTCACTGTATGAGGGAGCAGCAATAGCAGCAACAGCAGCAGTAGAGACTCCGTCATGCTAATTTACGGAGCGATCCGCCTAGTGCGGGAGTCTGATGTGTCTGCCTAAAGCATCACTGTTAGCATTGCCCTGACTTGAGCATGGCCAGTGTTCCTTGCATCCGATTCTGCCGCTGCACATTTTCAAAAGGACAAGAATCTGCCTTAATCTCAGTTGTGTTAGAAAAGCAAGCCTGACATCCTAGCAGGGGAAAACAAGAATTTGAAGCCTGTCTTGTACAAAACAAGTGGAAGTGGGTTTAAAGGGAGTCCTGTCTGCATCTTAGGCCCTCTTTTTAATTGTTCATTGTTAATGGGAGTATTTAATTGCTATTTCAAACTGGCTTGATATTTGCATTTTCCTGGTGCCTTCTTGGGGAACACTGGATTTTAGCCAAGTGAGCTAATTACAGTAGTGGGATAATTGCGGACAAGAGAATCTTCTCTTGCTTCCCTTGTGATATCAACAGTAGACGAATGGGATGAAAGAAACATATTTGTCAGATAGGATGGCTACTTCCTGCTCCTCCTCCATACAAGGGTGGAAAGTGGTAATAAGGACAAATGTATGATTCAGTCATACAGGGCACAGTCCTAACCCGGAGTTAGGCCAGCACAGTTAGGCCAGCAAAGTTTGGCTGGCAAAAGAGCCACTGTTGAGCACGTTTGGACCATCTCTGTGCTGGCCTCTCTGACTCTGAGAGTGGTCCAAGCATACATGAACATTGGTTTGTGACACCCCCCCCCCTTGGAGGTCCCATTCTCTAGGTTGGTAACCATTGTTCTAAATGAATGAAGATATACACATGTTGCCTAATCTTAGCCTCCCCCTTCCTTCCTGGTGCAACCCTGCCAAAAATGAGTGCACTATATCATGCCATTATCATGCAATTGCATAAATCGATGGTAAGGCTGCACCTGGAATATTGTGTACAGTTCTGGTTGCCACACCTCAAAAAGGGCATAGTGGAGCTGGAAAAGGTGCAGAAGAGAGCAACAAAAATGATTACAGGGCTGGGGCACCTCCCTTGTGAAGAAAGACTGCAGCATTTGGGGCTCTTCAGCCTAGAAAAAAGGCGCCTGGGGGGGGACATGATTGAGACATACAAAATTATGCACGGAAGGGATAGAGTCGATAAAGGGATGTTCTTTTCTCTCTCTCAAAACACCAGAACCAGGGGGCATCCGCTAAAACGGAGGGTTGGGAAAGTTAAAACAGATAAAAGGAAGTACTTTTTTACCCAGCAGGTAGTTAATCTGTGGAACTCTTTGCCACAGGAGGTGGTGATGGCATCTGGCCTAGATGCCTTTAAGAGGGGATTGGATGGATTTCTGGAAGAAAAGTCCATCGTGGGCTATAGGCCATGATGGATTGTGCAACCCCCTTACATTAGTAGCAGGCTACTTCAGAGCACCGGGTGCAAGGGAGTGGCAACAGGATGCAGGCATCTTGTTGTCTCATGCTTCCCTGGGGCACCTGGTGGGCCACTGTGAGATACAGGAAGCTGGACTAGATGGGCCTTTGGCCTGATCCAGCAGGGCTCTTCTTATGTTTGGGCAGGGCAGATTGGGAGGCTTCTGAAAAAAAGGGAGATTTAAATCTATTTTTCCCCCCAGATAAGATTGAAGTGTCCTGTTCCCGCTGCTGCAGCTGGAGTTCCCTATTGACCAATAGAGGACACAGATGGCATCTTCCATCTACATCAGGGGTGACAAACGCATTTCTTAAAGGAGGCTGAATAGCATTTATGGCACCTGCTGAGAGCTGGAAGTGATGTCATTAAGCAGGAAGTGACATCGTTAAGCAGGTGATGTCACGAAATAAACATTTTGTCCTCACTTGGGAATGCATTAACTGCAAATGGCAGAAGAGAAAATATGCAAATTTTGATCCAACATGCAGTAGGTCCAACATTTATCCAAATTTTTAATGAATTTAAATTTTGATCCAACATTTGATGATGCCTCAAAGAAGGCAAAAGGAAGCTTCTTAGTGAGTTAACAGTACAATACACAGAGATGGTTTCATACACCCTGTTCAGCTTCTTCTGCATAAGATACAACATAGAAAAAATTAACAGTGGGAGGCAGAATAAAAAGCAGTTCCTGTGCACAAATATAACATTCCTTATCCAGAATTCCAATCTGCTGAAGGACATTCCAAATCCACATGCTCCACATAATTTTCAAAGTGCAAAGTCTTGCAAGTAAAATGTTCCTTAACCTTCCATGAAAGCTCAATTCCCAGTAAACTGGTTTAGATTTATGAACACCAAGAATGCTCAGCTTTGCAGTCTTGACTGTCCTAATTGCTAAAATTACATCTGAAAATTCCTAAAATCACATCAATTTATTTACTTGATATCCTAATGGGTTTTTTTTCTTATTAGCTGCTCCTTTTTGTTCAAGTCAGGCCTCAATACAATAATATAGCATTTGGGAGAAAAGATGCAGCCCAATAATCCAGCACTGGAGGCCAAGATGGAGAAGATCTCCACGGCCACCATGCCTTTCCCTCTGGTGCTCAGGTAGGTTGGTACAAAGGACAGCCACACACTGCAAAAGATCAACATGCTGAAGGTGATGAACTTGGCTTCATTGAAGCTGTCTGGCAACTTCCTGGCCAGGAAAGCCACAGTGAAGCACACAATGGCTAGGAACCCCATGTAGCCCAGGACACAGTAAAACATGGTGACTGACCCTTCATTACATTTCACGATGATTTCTCTTGCCAGTGAAGACATATCCCAATCTGGGAATGGGGGAGAAGTGGCCAGCCAAAGAACACAAAGGTTGACCTGAATAAGGGAACAGGACAAGACAATGACATGGGCCAGTCTCGTTCCCACCCACTTC
>JAJKFI010007594.1:0-23188 GCA_029204185.1 Lerista edwardsae
TCACACAGGGGAGAAGCCATATCAGTGCTTGGAGTGTGGAAAGAGCTTCATTAAGAGCTCAACCCTATCTTTGCATCAAAGAACCCACACAGGGGAGGAACCATATCAGTGCTTGGAGTGTGGAAAGAGCTACCGGGACAGCCGTAGCTTGACTCTGCATCAAAGAACCCACACAGGGGAAAAACCATATCAATGCCTGGAGTGCGGAAAGAGCTTCAGTAGAAATTATAGCCTGACTGTTCATCAAAGAAGTCACACAGGGGAGAAGCCATATCAGTGCTTAGAGTGTGGAAAGCGCTTCAGTGTAAGCTCAAGCCTGTCTTTGCATCAAAGAACCCACACAGGGGAGAAACCCTATCAGTGCTTTGAGTGTGGAAAGAGCTTCTGGGACGGCCACAAGTTGACTCGGCATCAAAGAACTCACACAGGGGAGAAGCCATATCAATGCTTGGAGTGTGGAAAGAGCTTCAGTATTGGCAAAAGCCTGACTTTGCATCAAAGAACCCACACAGGGGAGAAACCATATCAGTGCTTGGAGTGTGGAAAGAGCTTCCGGTACAGCCATAGCTTGACTCGGCATCAAAGAACCCACACAGAGGAGAAACCATATAAATGCCTGGAGTGTGGAAAGAGCTTCAGTCAGCGTGCAGGCGTGATGGTGCATGAAAGCATCCACGCCGAAGAGAAGCCATATAAATACTTGGCATCTGATAAGAGCTTCTGAGCTCAATCCTAACCTGAAGTTAGGCTGGCACAGTTAGGCCAGCAAGGTTTGGCTGGCACAAGAGACACCGTAAGGTATGTTTGGACCACTCTCCGAATCAGGGAAACTGACACACAGATGTGTGCCATGCTCCCTGAGTCTGAGAGCCGTCCAAGTGCACTTTACACTTTAAGTTAGGGTTAGGGTTGTGCCCTCAGCATGTGCTCATAGTTCACCTTGCATCAGTGAAGTCACTCGCGAGAAAGCATTTGTGTTCGGTACTCTGTATCTGCAGGGTTTATGTTCCAGGAAATCTGGGCAGATACTGAATCCCTCTATAATCCCTTTCGGATCAATGGGGTTAAGGGAATAAATATCTTATCTGCTGAGAGTTGAGATCCTCAGAATCCAGGAGAGGCCATCAAAACACCACCTGCGACTGGCACAGAGCTCTTTAAAATGTCTGAAGGAAGCTCTTTCCGCTATCCACTAACTTTCTGAAGCTCCCTTTGGCCATTTTAAAGGGCCCTGCGCTAGTCGCGATTGCCTTTCTGAAGGTCTCCGCTGCATTCCCGAGTGTCTTCACTGGCATCCTGATGCCACAGGTCGTTTCAGGATGATCACATTTAGAGTGGAGACCGTGGATAGCCGAGAATACTTCGCAGATATGAAGTAGTGGACCTCAAGAGTGAAATTGGCAGATCACCCCCCTTCCTCCTGTTACACTACTACGGCCGCCCAAAATGTTGAGCCTGGCAGGACCCGAACTGACAACCCACCATGAACGAGCAGAGCCCCCCTACCTGACAGCCGGCTTTGCTCCTTAATTTTTGGAAACCGGTTGAGCTGGGAATCGAACCCCTGCCATTTTCCCCCTTACATGCGTTCACCAGACAGCGCTAGACTCCCGACCCTCGTTGCGTTGTTAAGGCGATGGATAGCTTGTTAACCTGCTGTCTGATAGCGGCACACGCCTTAAGTAAACTAAACAATGGTGTGTGCTGGAGTGTGCGGCTTAAGCAAGCAAACCAGCAGTTGCAATGGTTGGAACAGCTACGCTCAGGAGGTCCTGTCTGGGTCCAAAAGCTGGTACACGTGGGAGAGGGAGAGCTGTCAAAAGCTCTTAAAGGGAAAGGTTGTAAACAGAGTTTTATGAATGGAAGTTGTCAATGGAGTTTTATGAATGAAAGTTGTAAACGAACTTTTATGAACGAACATTTCTTGGTGAAGGAGAGGGAGTTGGTGGGAGATTGCACCAATCAGGATTGCAGCCTGAGAGCGCAATCCTAAACTGGAGTTAGGCCAGCATCAACGAAGGCAGCAAAGTTTGGCTAGCACAAGGGCCATTGTAAAGCGTGTCTGGACCATTCTCGGAGTCAGGGAGGATGGAGCACATCTGTGTGCTGGCCTCTCTGACTCCAAGAGTGGTCCAGACATACTTTACGGTGGCCCTTGTGCTGTCTAAACTTTGCTGGCTTAGTTTATGCCCCCCTAACTCAGCGTGGTGGTGCTACGGGTTAAACCGCTGTTGCTGAGCTTCTTGACTGGAAGCTTGGCAGTTCAAGACCCTTGAACGGGAGTGAGCTCCTGTTGCTTGTCCCAGCTCCTGCCAACCTAGCAGTTTGAAAGCCTGTAAAAATGCAAGTAGATAAATAGTACCACTCTGGTGGGAAGGTAACAGTGTTCCGTGCGCCCCGGGGTATAGTCGTGGTGGCCACATGACCATGGAAGCTTGTCCTAGGACAGTGATGGCAAACCTTTTGGGCTCGGTGTGTCAAAACTTTGGAAGATGCTTAACTTGACACTGTCAACCCCCCTCCCAAGCAAGAGAAACATTTCTTTATATTCATTTATGTTAAAAAAAAAATACAGTCCAATCATATATGGTGCTATGCATTGTATAAAGAAACATCAAATAATTGAAAAAAATGAAAACATAAGTAAAATAAACTCAGTTTTGGTGTGGTGTTGCTGAGCACTGGTGTGTCACCCCAAATGTTGTGGTGTGTCACCTTTGACGCGCGTGTCATAGTTTCGCCATCACTGTCCTGGGACAAACACCGGCTCTTCAGCTTAGAAACGGAGATGAGCACCGCCCCCTACAGTCGGTCATGACCAGACCATGTTGGTCATGGGGAAACTTTTACCTTTAACTTGTCTTAGGATAGTGCCCTAAGTCACTTCTAGTTCCCAAAAAGCACCATGAATGCTATTTGGCCCACTGTATTAAATGGGTTTGACGCCCCTGTGGAATCTGTTTGGGATCCAGGTATCCAAAAGGGACCAGATCTGTCTCGGTGAACCTCCCCACACTCTCTGGTCCTCCAAGGAAGGCCTCCTGCCTGCCCCTCCCCTCCCTGGAGAGCATCTGGCACAGGCACAAGAGCTGGGACATGCTCAGGGCAGGGGCCCAGAATGGGATGTTCTAATGTTGAGAAAAGCCTGTTCTCTCTTTGGAAACGGCCAGGGAAGTGATTTAGGGACACAGGAGACCTGGGATTGGGCCCCTTTAGACTCTGAGACTTGCTTCTGAGTAAACAGGCATAGGATAGTTTGGTTCACTCCATTTTCTGTTTTATGCGTTGCCTCTTTTTATAATGGGTTTTTTTACTCAGCTGCAAATTCCCTAGTTTTTTTTAGAATTTTAAAATTTTGCTTTACCTTTTTGTTTTTATATTTTTTTAAAAGGGAGTTGTTAGTTCTCTTGGGGGTTTCATTAAGGAGCCAAAAGCACAAGTTTGTTACATCTTGTAGGTAAATAAAGGAGGACTTTTGGCATGGATCCCTCTGATGATTCTTTTAGCTTGCATCCCTCCCTTCCTCTATGCTGCTCAGGTTCTTCCCTCACTTTAGTCCCTCACAACAACCCTGCGAGGCAGTTTTCCCTGCAAGGTAAAAACTGGGGCAGGTTCAATCCAATCAGGCGCTGGGCCCCAAGGATTGGCCTTTGTACCAGAGACCTTCAACCTGTTTGTGAATGACCTGCAGTTGGGGGTCAGCAGCGAGGTGGGCCAGTTGCAGAGAACACTTTTCTCTTGCGGGTGGTGAAGCCCAGAAGGGATTTGTGAGGAGCTCCAATCAGATCTTTCTAAAGTGGCTGAATGGGAAAAAAGGCAGACGTGCTTCTCTGTCAGCAAGTGGAAAGTGAGGCCCATTGGGGCAAGGAATAATTTCACATACAGGCTGATGGGTTCTGAGCCCTTTGTGTCAGATCAGGAGAGAGATCCTGGGGTGCTGGTGTGAAAAGTGAAAGTATTGACCCAGCGTGTGGCGACCGTGAAGAAGGCCTATTCCATGCTTAGGGTCATTCAAAAAACAGAACTGCCAATATGAGAAAGCAGGTCAAGATGGAGAAAGCAGGTGGGGGTGGGGCAGGAGGGGGTGGGGCTCCCGTTGGAGGGCAGGTGCCCCTGGGAAGCGGGGGCTCCATTCCACCCACCCACTGCATTGTCGTTGTACCAATCAGGGGGAGGCCACACCTGGAGTTTTGCATACAGTTCTGGTGGCCACATCTCAAAAAGGACACAGTGGAGCTAAAGAAGGTGCAGAAGAAGCAACTGAAGTGATTCCTGGGCAGGGGCACCTGAGACTGCCCTGTTGGAGACTCTTCAGTCTGGAAAGGGTGTGCCTGCAAGGGGGGACATGAGTCAGATGCAGAACATGATGCAGGGGGTCGAGTGGAAGGAGGGAGGGTCTTTTCTCTTGAGCACAATGTTAGAACGGGGGGGGGCAATGGCAGAGCACCTCCTCATCGCGGAGTCATTGCAGGACACCCAGGCTGCAGTGGCGTGGAGGAGACACCTCCGTGTTGCCATCGCCGCTCAGAAGGGCTCCGAGGGGTCGGGAAGGGGACATGCCGCAGGGTGCAGTGAGCATCTCCCCTGCTGCTGCAGCCAGGATCTCCATGGGATGGAGGCGGTGGGGCGAGCAGAGCAGCTTCACCTTAGGCCCTCCCCACTGCCCCTGCCTCCAAATGGCCCAAAATGGGCCTCCTGGAAGCAGGAGTGGTGACGTCATCCTGTTACCACCAGCTGTTTTTTTATATAAATTAAATATAAATTTATATAGTTATACAGCCACACAGTGTGGCACCAGAAGTGCTTTCCTTGGTGAGGGGGGGGCAAGAGAATGCCCCACATTGGGCCCTGCCACTCCTGGTTGCGCAGGCTGCTGCACGACCCCAGCTGGACCCCCCTGCGCTAGGCGGTGCGCAGAGACTGTGCTAAAGCCGGACGCTCTACAGACGCCCCTTACGAAGCTCGGACTCCGCCGCCGCCACCACCACCCTTTCCTACTGCAGGAGCTCCTGCCCCAGCTGCCCCTGCCTCGCTCCGGTTGCCCCCCCCTCCAGGCTGCTCTCAAGAATCCCTGTAAACAACTTCCAGCCCCCTCGTAGGTATGTAACGCCTACATAGGGTTGCCAAATACAAACTGGGACAGAGTGCCTCTGCTTTCAACCACTGTATGGCGGAGGGAATTTGGGCCGGTGCCTCTTTGAAACCCTCCCGCTGATTTCCCACTGCAGGAGCTCCTGCCCGAGCTGCCCGCGCCCCTCGCCGCCTGCGCCTGGGACCCCTCCGGGCTGCCCGCAAAGACCTGCCAGCGCCCTCGACTCAGGCACCGGATCTTAGGAAGGAGACCCGGGAAGAGCCTCGGGCTGGCCCCTTGCAGCCGGAGGGGGGGGCGGCAGAAGCTCAGCCCCGAGAAGCCGCGGAGTCTGTGCTTCGCAAGGTGCATCCCTGCTACGGGGGGGGGGGAGAGGCCGGACCGCGGAGAGGCGCCTCCCGCACAGACTGGGGGTGGGGCCATTCGTGGAGACTCTGATGGAGACCCTTCCCCTCCGCTGACAGGCACCGCAAGGGTTAAGCGAAGCGACTCCGGACTCCTAGAGGAGCGGAGGGGGCGTGATTGGGACGCCTCTTCCTGCCCCGCTCCTTCCTATCCTCCTCCCTCCAGGGTTTGGGGACTGCAGCCGCTTCTGGTGAGTCCGCAGCTGGTGGGGATATCCCAGGGTGGGCTGTGGTGGTTGGGGAGGAACCGGGAGGGGATGGGGGAGCCCCCCAGTGGGCAGAGACGGCCAGGCTCGCAGGCCAGCCAGGGGAGGGAAAGGGGAGGAGCTGAGAAGGGGGATTTGGAGCCCCGTGGCGAGGATGTCTATCAGCGACGTACAGTAAGGCTGTGGGTGGTGAGGCATAACAACATCAGAAGAGCCCAGCTCGATCAGGCCAAAGGCCACCTAGTCCAGCTTCCTGCCTCTCACAGCAGCCCACCAGGTGCCTCAGGGAGCACACGAGACAACCAGATGCTTGTATCTCTCGCTGCCACTCCCCTGCATCTGGCATTTTGAGGTAGCCTCTTACTCTTGCACTACCCCCAAGGAAGACACTAGACTGAGGTTGGGGTTTAACTTTACTAAGCACAATGTAAATCATGTAATGTACTGAACACACGTCCGTCCCTCGCTTCCCAGTCTGGGGTAGACAAAAAAACTGCCATCCATGGCCAATTCGGATGATTTTAAAAAATAATAATTCTATCCGGCCCTCATGATGAGTGACCAGCTCATCTCAGACTGGACATACTATACCCATCATAGCTTGTAACCTGTGACGGAGTTTTCCTCTCCAAATTTGTCCAATCTCCTTTTGAAGATATCCAGGCCAGACACAATCACTGCATCTTGTGGCAGGGAATTCTGCAAACTAATTACATGCTGGGTAAAGAAATATTTTCCTTAATTTGTTCCAACTGACCTAACAGCTTTAGAGGATGAACCCTGGGTCTGCGAGAGGGAAAAAAGATTCCCTCTATCCACCCCTTGCATAATTTTGTATGTCTTAATCATGTCCCCCCTCAGGCTCCTTCTTTCTAGACCAAAGAGCCCCAAACGCTGCAGCCATTCCTCACAAGGAAGGTGCCCCAGCCCAGTGATCATTTTGGTCATTCTCTTCTGTACTTTTCCTAATCCCACTATGTCCTTTTTGAGATGTGGAGACCAGAACTGTATGCAATACTCTAGGTGTGGCCTCTCCATAGCCTTGTACAATGGCAATATAATATTGGCTGTTTTATTCTCAATCCCTTTTCTAATTATCCCAAGCATGGAATTGGCCTTTTTCACTGCCACCACGCATTGGGTCGACACTTCCATGGAGTTGTCCACCAGCACCCCAAGATTTCTCTCCTGGTCTGTCACAGACAGCTCAGAACCCATTTGCCTATATGTGAAGGTTATAGTATTTGCCCCAATATGCATTACTTTGCATTTATTTACATGCTTGGGGTAATTAAAAAGGGTTGAGAATAAAATGGCCTATACTATTATGCCTTACTATAGAGGGTTAGGCCACACCTGGAGTACGAACGCAGTTCTGGTTGCCGCATCTCACGAAGGACATAGTGGAACTAGAAAAGGTACGGAAGAGAGCAACCAAAATGATTACTGGGCTGGGGCACCTCCCTTATCAGTAGAGGCTACAGCTCTTCAGTCTAGAAAAAAGGTGCCTGAGGGGGGACATGCTTGGAACGTACAAAATTATGCAGGGGATGGATAGAATGGACAGAGGGATGTTCTTTTCCCTTTCTCACCACACCAGAACCAGGGGACATCCACTGAGATTGTGTGTTGAGAGATTATCAGATAAACAGATAAAAGGAAATACTTTTTTTTTTACCCAGCAGGTAATTAATCTATGGAGCTCCTTGCCACAGGACGGCATCTGGCCTAGATGTCTTTAAAAGGGGACTGGACAGGTTTCTGGAGGAAAAGTCTATTGTAGGCCATGATGGGTGGTGCAGCCTCCTTATGATACAATACAATAAACCTTCATTGGCATACTGTATACAGTATATAATACTCCCAGTTGGGAGGCATCAACTACACTGTACATACAAACTATTTGCAGAAATCTGGACCGGAACTTCTGCTCCACTAGCACAAGGAATTTCACCACTCTCTCAATAACCGCAGGAGGGCCATCGCTGAGGAGAATATCCGTTTTGCTGGGTCCACTAGGCCTGGTTGGGTATCTAGGGCTGGGTCCAAACATATGCCGGCCTCGGTGTGCCTGCGTCGCGCCTCCCCTGCGTCAGCCGGCTTCAGTTGGCGCAGAGGAACCACAGTGCCAGCGGAAGGGAGGAAGTGGGCGGGGGAGGGAGTTTCTGGGTGCGCTGAGGACGGCCCGGCCTGGAAGGAGGGCGGGCTTCTGATTCTGCCCTATGGCCAAATCCTAAGCCCTTTCCCCGGGTGACGTGGTCCCGATTCAGGCTGCACGGTCTCCTCGGATCTGCGCCTGCAGGGGCTGATCCGAGGAGTCTATAGGGGAGGTTGGCACCTCCCTGCATGCCAGGGCAGAAACGTGCCTTGCGCTGGGGATGCTCCAGCCTCCCATATACTCCACCAGGAATGGCACAGGCCCACTCTGAATCCAGCACATGCTACTGCATCTCGCTCCCTTGGATCAGTTAGGACAGAGGAACAGAGCTGACCATAGGGGAATATGGTAGTGTCAGGAGGAGCAGACCTTAGAAGTGGTAGAATGAAGGGTTTGAACCACAGTGTCAAGGAGTCTCCGGTTCAGCTGCCAGAGTACTTCACTAGACTGGACGAGGAGAGAAAGACTCGGAAGAAAGTTGATAAATGAGCAATTGATAAATGAGGCTGGCAGGGGAGGCATGAAAACAGATTCATCGCCAATATTTAAATCTGACTTGCCATACTGTAGTGACTACCAAAGACCTGCTAATTCCAGGCAGATTGCAGCATAGAGGCGCATCTAGGGAGGCCCCACAGCTTCCAAAAAAAACCCCAAAAAACCCAGCCTGTAAGGACTCAGAGGCAGAATCCGCCGAGTCCATCCAAATGGAGGAGCCATAAAGAAGCTGCCAGCTCATATTTGCATTAAAGGCCTTTAACGCTGCCAGGATAAAGTGGTGGCCTTGCTTGAAAAAAA
The DNA here is from genome assembly GCA_029204185.1 of Lerista edwardsae. Taxonomy (NCBI): domain Eukaryota; kingdom Metazoa; phylum Chordata; class Lepidosauria; order Squamata; family Scincidae; genus Lerista; species Lerista edwardsae. The sequence continues at coordinate 8,656 of JAJKFI010007594.1, forward strand.
ACAACAATGGAGGATGGCCTGGGTGGCGCAATTTGTGTGTGTAAGTGGCAAGATTGAACGTTAATTTCTGGTGAGGCACCCCAAAGAGATTTTAATAGACAACCTCCTTATTGTAGGCTACCTCAGAATGCATGATGCAGGGAAGTGGCAACGACATGCAGGCACCTCGTTGTCTTGATGCACCTCTGAGGCATCTGGTGGGCCACTGTGAGATGCAGGAAGCTGGACTAGATGGGCCTTTGGCCTGATCCAGCAGGGCTCTTCTTATGTTCTTAAGGCCCAGACTGGGTTGCAAGTTATTATAGCTCCCTCCCCACAGACAGGATAGCAAATTCTGTTATATTTACCTCATATTTTGCTCATAATTTTACCTCAGAAATATACCTCAGAATGCCAGATGCAGGGGAGTGGCAACGAAATGCAGGCACCTTGTTGTCTCGGGTGCTCCCTGAGGCATCTGTTGGGCCACTTTTGGATACAGGAAGATGCACTAGATGGGCCTTTGGCTGATCCAGCAGGGCTCTTCTTATGTTCTTAAGGCCCAGACTGAGTGGCAAGGTATAGCTCCCTCCCCACACACAGCATAGCATGTTTTATTTACCTCTTCTTTCCCTTAGAATTTTACCTGAGAATGCCAGATACAAGGGAGTGGCAGCAAGATACAAGTATCCCCACAGATAGGATAGGAAATTCTGTTGTTGTTTTAACCTCATATTTACCACAGAATGCCAGGTGGAAGGGAGTAGCAACAGAATGCAGGCATCTTGAGGTCTTGTGTGCTCCCTGAGGCATCTGTTGAGCCACTGTGACATGCAGGAAGCTGGACTAGATGGGACTTGGGCCTGATCCAGCAGGGCACTTCTTGTGTTCTTAAGGCCACTTCCACTTCAAATATGTGCAGCTGAGTTCCTACGTGAGATGAAAGTGCTTCTTTCAGGTCAGTGCACAGGGCTGCAATTTTATCCATACCTTCATGGGAGTCAGTGCCACTGATTTCCCTGGGGTTTACTTCTGAGTATATCCACCGAGGTGTGTGAGTTCTTTTTCTGTATTTCGCTGCTAAACAAAGTTCTCTCTCTGTTCCAGGAAGCAATTGAGCAGACAGATAGGGTCAGAGGAAGCCATGTGGGATGTGACTGGAAACATGACATACAGGAAGTGACTTTTAAGAGACCAAGATGGATAAGAGAGGACTGGAGGACTAAATCTGTTGTCCATCAGAATTATATCCAGCATGAAATCCTAATCAGACAGGAACATCTCAAAGGTAAGAGAAGGAATAAGAATCCTTTGCGCATGGACAGAATCAGTTGTACATCTAACATGACTAAACTCAGCAAAAGGCACAAAGAGAAGAAATCATTTAGAAGATCTGAGTGTAGAGATCCCACTCATCCCACTTCCCATGCATTACACAGCATGAACAAAACTGTACATAAAAAAAGTTCCACAAGGCAGAAGATAATCCAGAAAAAGAAAGGAGGAAATAAATCTGGTCCTCGTGAGGGTGGGGATTTTAGTGTCAGCCCAGTCAATCCAGAGAAAGGAACTGGAAAGAGGAAGGAGGAATGCCCTCAATGTGCAATGACCTTCAACAGTAAAGTACACCTTATAAGACATCAAAGAACCCACTCAGGGGAGAAGCCATATCAGTGTTTGGAGTGTGGAAAGAGCTTCGTAATGAGCTCAGGCCTGACTGTGCATCGAAGAACACACACAGGGGAGAAGCCATATCAATGCATGGATTGTGGAAAAAGCTTCAGTAGAAGGGGTAACCTGATTGTTCATCAAAGAATCCACACAGGAGAGAAGCCATTTAAATGCCTGGAGTGTGGAAAGAGCTTCAGTCAGCGTGCAAGCCTGATGGTGCATCAAAGAACTCACACGGGGGAGAAACCATATCAGTGCTTTGAGTGTAGAAAGAGCTTCTTTCAGCGTGCAAGCCTGATGGTGCATCAAAGAACCCACACAGGGGAGAAACCATATCAATGCTTGGATTGTGGAAAGAGCTTCAGTATAAAATATAGCCTGATTGTGCATCAAAGAACTCACACAGGGGAGAAAGCATATCAATGCTTGGAGTGTGGAAAAAGCTTCAGTCTGAGCTCAAGCCTGACTGTGCATCGAGGAATACACAGAGGGAAGAAACCATATCAATGCTTGGAGTGTGGAAAGAGCTACTGTTACACCCAAAGCTTGACTGCATCAAAGAACCCACAAAGGCGATAAACCATATAAATGCTTGGAGTGTGGAAAGAGTTTCAGTTGTAGCAGCCACCTTACTTCCCATCAAAGAATCCACACAGGGGAGAAACCATATCAATGCCTGGAGGGCAGAAAGAGCTTCAGTAGAAATTATAGCCTGACTGTTCATCAAAGAACTCACACAGGGGAGAAGCCATATCAGTGCTTGGAGTGTGGAAAGAGCTTCATTATGAGCTCAACCCTATCTTTGCATCAAAGAACCCACAAAGGGGAGGAACCATATCAGTGCTTGGAGTGTGGAAAGAGCTTCCGGGACAGCGGAAGCCTGACTCTGCATCAAAGAACCCACACAGGGGAAAAACCATATCAGTGCCTGGAGTGCGGAAAGAGCTTCAGTAGAAAGAATAGACTGACTGTTCATCAAAGAAGTCACACAGGGGAGAAGCCATATCAGTGCTTAGAGTGTGGAAAGAGCTTCAGTGTAAGCTGGAGCCTGTCTTCGCATCAAAGAACCCACACAGGGGAGAAACCCTATCAGTGCTTTGAGTGTGGAAAGAGTTTCTGGGACGGCCACAGGTTGACTCTGCATCAAAGAACTCACACAGGGGAGAAGCCATATAAATGCTTGGAGTGTGGAAAGAGCTTCCGTATTGGCAGAAGCCTGACTTTGCATCAAAGAACCCACACAGGGGAGAAACCCTATCAGTGCTTTGAGTGTGGAAAGAGCTTCCGGTACAGCCGAAGCTTGACTGTGCATCAAAGAACCCACACAGGGGAGAAACCATATCAGTGCTTGGAGTGTGGAAAGAGCTTCCAGGACAGCCGAAGCTTGACTCGGGATCAAAGAACCCACACAGAGGAGAAACCATATAAATGCCTGGAGTGTGGAAAGAGCTTCAGTCAGCGTGCAGGCGTGATGGTGCATGAAAGCATCCACGCCGAAGAGAAGCCATATAAATACTTGGTGTCTGATAAGAGCTTCTGAGCTCAATCCTAACTTGAAGTTAGGCTGGCACAGTTAGGCCAGCAAAGTTTGGCTGGCACAAGAGACACCGTAAGGTATGTTTGGACCGCCCTCGGAATCAGGGAAACTGACACACAGATGTGTGCCATTCTTCCTGAGTCTGAGAGTGGTCCAAGTGCACTTTACACTTTAAGTTCGGGTTAGGGTTGTGCCCTCAGCATGTGCTCATCTTGCATCAGTGAAGTCACTCGCGAGAAAGCATTTGTGTTCGGTACTCGGTATCTGCAGGGTTTATGTTCCAGGAAATCTGGGCAGACACCGAATCCCTCTATAATCCCTTTCGGATCAATGGGGTTAAGGGAATAAATATCTGCTGAGAGTTGAGATCCTCAGAATCCAGGAGAGGCCATCAAAACACCACCTGCGACTGGCACAGAGCTCTTTAAAATGTCTGAAGGAAGCTCTTTCCGCTATCCACTAACTTTCTGAAGCTCCCTTTGGCCATTTTAAAGGGCCCTGCGCTAGTCGCGATTGCCTTTCTGAAGGTCTCCGCTGCCTTCCCGAGTGTCTTCACTGGCATCCTGATGCCACAGGTCGTTTCAGGATGAGCACATTTAGAGTGGAGACCGTGGATAGCCGAGAATACTTCACAGATATGAAGTAGTGGACCTCAAGAGTGGAATTGGCAGATCGCCCCCCCTTCCTCCTGTTACACTACTACGGCCGCCCAAAATGTTGAGCCTGGCAGGACCCGAACTGACAACCCACCATGAACGAGCAGAGTCCCCCCTACCTGACAGCTGGCTTTGCTCCTTAATTTTTGGAAACTGGTCAAGCTGGGAATCGAACCCCTGCCGTTTTCCACCTTACAAGCGTTCAACAGACAGCGCTAGACTCCCGACCCTCGTTGCGTTGTTAAGGCGATGGATAGCTTGTTAACCTGCTGTCTGATAGCGGCACACGCCTTAAGTAAAGTAAACAATGGTGTGTGCCGGAGTGTGCGGCTTAAGCAAGCAAACCAGCCGTCGCAACGGTTGGAACAGCTACGCTCAGGAGGTCCTGCCTGGGTCCAAAAGCCGGTACACGTGGGAGAGGGAGAGCTGTCAACAGCTCTTAAAGGGAAAGGTTGTAAACAGAGTTTTCTGAATGGAAGTTGTCAATGGAGTTTTATGAATGGAAGTTGTAAACGAACTTTTATGAATGAACATTTCTTGGTGAAGGAGAGGGAGTTCGTGGGAGGTGAAAGAAGGAGTTCTTCGGGACCGAAGCAAGATGGTTGCCCATTATGGGCACAGTATGGAAGGTGGAACAGAAGTCGAAGAATTGGTTTGGGGAAGTGAAACAGGAAGGATCCGTGAAGACGTGGCCAGAGAAAGAAGACGTGTCAACTTCCAGCCTGCCTGCTATCAGTGGACACTGGCACCAGACCTTGGAACTCTTGTCAGAATGTATATAAAATGTAGGTAGACACTCTTTTGTTAGTTAGTCCTGCGCTTTGACTATCTACCCCACCTCCCCACCTATCAGCCTACTCTAGCCCCTTTTGTGCGATTGCCTTCTGGCTTCCTTGGGTCAGTGATTGGTTTATCCCCAGGCCCTCATCTCACCTTTGTTCACCTGTCACCCCCATTGGAACAAGTTCCTGCTTCCTGCTTGGTCCCTCCTGATGGCGTTCCTCACCTATCCCTGTCACCTTGTTTAGTGACAGGATAAAGTCTACCAGGCTTACATCTGATAACCTCTTTGTTACGTCCTTCCTCTTGTCCCTGGCCCCAGCTAAGGCCACCACAGCCGGGGCGGGGGGGAAGGGAGCAATCAGGAAGGACCAACCATCCAACATCACCCAAAATCGCCAATAGTCAATTGCTAACTGATCGGAAATGTTTTATTCCTTAATGCCTTCTTGACCTGGGCACTTCCCTTATGAAGAAAGACTGCAGCGTTTGGGGCTCTTCAGTCTAGAAAAAAGGCGTCTGAGGGGGGACATGATTGAGACATACAAAATTATGCATGGAAGGGATAAAGTCAATAGAGGGATGTTCTTTTCCCTCTCTCAAAACACCAGAACCAGGGGGCATCCGCTAAAACTGAGGGTTGGGAGAGTTAAAACAGATAAAAGGAAGTACTTTTTTACCTAGCGGGTAGTTAATCTGTGGAACTCTTTGCCACAGGAGGTGGTGATGGCATCTGGCCTGGATGCCTTTAAGAGGGGATTGGACAGATTTCTGGAGGAAAGGTCCATTGTGGGCTATAGGCCATGATGGATTGTGCAACCTCCTTACAAAGGTGGTAAGCTACTTCAGAGTACCGGGTGCAAGGGAGTGGCAACAGGATCCAGGCATCTTGTTGTCTCATGCCTCCCTGGGGCATCTGGTGGGCCACGGTGAGATACAGGAAGCTGGACTAGATGGGACTTTGGCCTGATCCAGCAGGGCTCTTCTTATGTTCTTATGACCTCTGCATATTGAACAGCATAAATATCCGATCCAGAGGACAGACAGGTTGTACAGGTTCCATGGAAATTCTTGCGGAAGCGTTTTGCTCCTGTGCCCTTGTTGGTTTTCTCTCTTCAGCAACATCCAAGTCCAGCGCTTCCTTTTGATTTTTGGTAAGCTTAACTGGAGCGTTTGTTCGTACTGGGGCTCTTTTCTGCGTTCTGGGAGGATCTGTCCTTTCAACCAGGAAACGCGCGCCTGGTGAACGCGGTCTGTCACGTCTCTCTACAAGGGACCCCGACAACAGAGACTGAGAGGAAGGTAGCAATCCTGCTTGCTGCAAGTAAATGCAAACCTATGTGTAGAAAAAAACCTGACTGTAAATGATGGTGTTGTGGAAAGAGCTTCAGGAAGAGCTCCAATCAGATGGCAAATCAAACATTCCGTAACGAGGAACGACCATGTAAGTGTTTGGAGTGGATAAAAAGCTTCATTCATTCCTTACAGTACATCTAGGAATCCACACAGATGAAGAAGAATATACAGGTTTGGCCTCAGTATCCGTGTGGGATTCATTCCCGAACTGTCTGTGGTTACGGAAACCCATCATAGAATCCGTGGGTGGGGGCCATTGGCGTATCTCTGGATGTGACTGTAAGCACCTTCTGGTCTCCTCCACAGGTGTCCTGAGCAGAGGCGGATCTACAGGGAGGGCAAAGCTCTAAGTGTTGCAAGAAGCCTTACCCTGCCATGTAAATCCCTCCTCTCCCTTGCTGCTGTAGCCAGTAAGCAACGCCAAGATGTTGCTGTTCCCTGTGAGGATTGGCTAAAACGGTGCAGGAGAGGAGCGATTTGAACTGCAAGGTAAGGCTTCTTGCAAAACTTAGAGTTTTGCCCTCCCTTAGATCTGCCTCTGGTCCTGAGCCTCAGAAGGCCTCCTGGGCACAACAGTTTCAGGCCTTCGCACACATTTAGGGCATGAGAAGTCCTTACGTCTCATCTCAAGACCCCTCAAAGGGTGTGAAGAGCTGAGTCAGAGGAAAAAAGAGACACGGACCAGAAAGGGAAGGAGATGTGGCTGTGGGAAAAGGGGCTGAAAGGAGGGGTTTAAGCAAACAGAGCCTAAGGGGCACAGCCTTGCCTAGGAGAAGGGGGGAACGGGGCACTGTGGAAGGATCTGGGCAAGGACCCAAGGCGTAGGAGAGGGGAATGCAGACTAGGGGTCTGGTTCCCACAGACCCCTGAGCCTTTGCTTGCCCCGGGATAAGCCCTCCTGCCCCCTCTTCCCTGAAGGTGGGAGGACCCTGCAGCCAAAAGTCCTTGTCTGCTCCTGCACAATAGGTGGGCTTGGCCCTGAGACTCTGGCCATCCATTCCCTGGGGCTGGAAGTCAGGCCGCCTCTTGGAAGTCGATTCTGGACTGCTGGAGCCCCCAAGGCTGATGGAATCCTGAGGGGAGGCGTTGACCCTGGCCCCTCGTGTTTTTGCCGTAACACCCTGCACGAGTGCCCTCCCTCGGTTACTCTTCTGTGGTCCAAACTCGCTTTGTAGTGTCCTTTGGGCCAGCCAAACTTGGCTGGCTTAACTGTGCCGGCTTAACTCGATTAGGATTGCAGCCTGAGAGCGCAATTCTAAACTGGAGTTAGGCCAGCATCAACGAAGGCAGCAAAGTTTGGCTAGCACAAGGGCCATCATAAAGCATGTCTGGACCATTCTCGGAGTCAGGGAGGATGGAGTACATCTGTGTGCTGGCCTCTCTGACTCCAAGAGTGGTCCAAACATACTTTGCGGTGGCCCTTGTGCTGTCTAAACTTTGCTGGCTTAGTCTATGCCCCCCTAACTCAGTGTGGTGGCGCTGTGGGTTAAACTGCTGTTGCTGAGCTTCTTGACTGGAAGTTTGGCAGTTTGAGACCCTTGAACGGGAGTGAGCTCCTGTTGCTTGTCCCAGCACCTGCCAAGTGCAAGTAGATAAATAGGTGCCACTGGTGGTACCTTCCCCCACTCTGGTGGGAAGGTGACGGTATTCCGTGCGTATAGTCATGCTGGCCACATGGCCACGGAAGCTTGTTCTAGGACAAACACCGGCTCTTTGGCTTGGAAACGGAGATGAACCCCGCCCCCTACAGTTGGTAACGACCAGACCATTTTGGTCGTGGGGAAACCTTTACCTTTAACAAGTGGTGTGATTCAAATGAATTAACAACCAGGTCTAGGACGTCATAGCCAGAGCCAAAAAAAACCCAAAGCCTGCAGCGGTAAGCGAGTGGGCAGGGCCCGGCTATTTAACAACCCGTTCTATAGAACCTGGGTGAACCCCCTGAATCCCACCACTGCCTTTAACTCATTTTAGGATTGTGTCCTCAGTCACTTCTAGTTCCCAAAAGGCACCATGAATGCTATTTGGCCCACTGTATGAAATGAGTTTGACACCCCTGTGGAAACTGTTTGGGATCCAGGTATCCAAAAGGGACCAGATATGTCTTTGTGAACCTCCCCACACTCTTTTGTCCTCCAAGGAAGGCCTCCTGCCTGCCCCTCCCCTCCCTGGAGAGCATCTGGCAGAGGTGCAAGAGCTGGGACATGCGCAGGGCAAGTGCCCAGAATGGGATGTTCTAAAGTTGAGAAAATCCTATTCTCTCTTTGGAAATGGCCAGGGAAGTGATTTAGGGACACAGGAGACCTTTAGACTCTGAGTCTTGCTTCTGAGTAAACAGGCGTAGGATTGTGCTATTCGTTATGTTTGTACTATAGTTGGGTTCACTCCATTTTCTGTTTTATATGTCGCCTCTGTTTATAATGAGTTTGTTTTTACTCAGCTGCAAATTCCCTAGTTAGAATTTTAAAACTTTACTGTACCTTTTTGTTTTTATTTTTAAAGGGAGTTGTTAGTTCTCCTGGGGGCTTCATTAAGGAGCCAAAAGCACAAGTTTGTTACATCTTGTAGATAAATAAAGGAGGACTTTTGGCATGGATCCCTCTGATGATTCATTTAGCTTGTGTCCCTCCCTTCCTCTATGCTGCCCAGGTTCTTCCTTCACATTACACCCTCACAACAGCCCTGCGAGGCAGTTTTCCCTGCAAGGTAGAAACTCAGGCAGGTTCAGTCCGTTCAGGCGCTGGGCCCCAAAGGTCGGCCTTTGTACCGGTGCTCTTCAACCTGCTCATGAATGACCTGCAGTTGGGGGTCAGCAGCGAGGTGGGCCAGTTGCACAGGACACTTTTCTCTTGCGGGTGGTGAAGCCCAGATGGGATTTGCGAGGAGCGCCAATCAGATCTTTCTAAAGTGGCTGAATGGGGAAAAAGGCAGCAAGTGGAAAGTGATGCCCATTGGGGCAAGGAATAATTTCACATATAGGCTGATGGGTTCTGAGCCCTTTGTGCCAGATCAGGAGAGAGATCCTGTGGTGCTGGTGTGAAAAGTGGAAGTATTGACCCAGCGTGTGGCGACTATGAAGAAGGCCTATTCCATGCTTAAGGTCATTAAGTGGGGGACTCTGCTCCTTCCGCTCTCTGGGCAGACAAGGAAAGAAGGGCAGGGCGGAGGAGGAAGTGTGGAGGAGAGCAGTGATCACTGGAGATCCTCCCTCTTCTGCTCTGCCCCCTCCTTTTCCATTCCAGGGATTGGGGGCTGAGAAACAGAGGCCAGAGGACAGTCAAAAGGGAGCCCCCCTCCAATCATCTGCCTGAGGCCACTGACTGGCTGGCGGGTCTCCAAGTTTCCCCCTGGCTTAGGGAACCCCCTGGAAAGGGGGGAGGTGGCAGATCTACCCTCAGAGCATCCCAGGGACGAGGCCCTGAGCAGCAGGTGGGTCCAGCAGGTCGTGGTTGCAGAGCAGCCCCCAAGACACCCTCCCCCCTGCACCCCACAGCACCAGCCCCTTAGTGATGCTCCAGGCACTGTGCAAAGCTCCTCTCCTCTTGCAGAGGGAGCCTGAGCTCTGCTTCTCTCTGCCGCCACCAGAACCCCCACTGCGGACCCAATCCTGTCCAACCCTCCAGCGCTGATGCAGGCAGGGGAGGGCAGTCCTGGAGGCCTCCACATCAAGGCAAGGGCAGGTTTGGGGCTGCATTGGCTGGGATCGGGCCCTGTCGCCTTTTGCACGGTCAAAGACGCACACCTGAAGGTGAAGGTGCCTCCTCAAGCGCAGGTCAACTGGGGCTGCTTCACACGGTCAGCCCATGACCCGGAGGAGAATTGCTCAGCTTCCTGAATGGCCCAACAGTACAGTCCCCTGCATGCTTACTCGGAAGGAAGGAAGTCCAAGCAAACCGTCTTTCTATACCACATTCCCACCAAAAGTTCACAAAATTTACAGGCAACACACAAAGCTAAATAAAAAGGCTCCCTGTCCCCAAAGGGCTCCCAATCGAAAAAAGTCCAACTGTCTTCAGTGTGTTACTCCCCGGTAAGCGCACGGGGGAGGATCAGGGGATGCCTGGGGAGGGAGGATGCCCGGCAGGGGAGACGCGCCCCACCCACTTTCAGCCCGGGAGTCGCAGGAGGAGATTCGGATCGTTTTCAAAGTATTTCCTCTCGGCTGGCCGCCAGCACTCCGAGGGTTAAGCGGAGCAATTCCGGATTCCTAGAGAGGCGAAGGGGGGGCCGGGCTGAGTGGGGAAGTCCCGTCCTGCTCCGCCCCCTCCTCTCTCCCTCCAGCCACGTGGGGTCAGCAGCCGGTGTGGTGAGTCCGCAGTCCACAGGGGGTCCTGGGGAGGAACCGAGGGGACCCCCGGTAGGGAGGGCAGAGGGCCGAAATGGGGGACAGGGCAACCCCCCCCCCCCATTCAGGGAAAAAAACCCAGTCAAATTCCTCTCTGTCCTCGCTCGCTCTGCCTGCCTCCTTATGATCTCTCTCTCTCTCTCTCTCTCTCTGGGTGTGTTCAACTAAACTGTGCATGTAATGTGTGATTTCCAGCTCTGGCATAAATCGGGGGAGAAGGAGACTCCGCCAGGCACTATGGGGGGAGAAGAGGGAACTCCTAGTCCTGAACTTCGAGCCTTTCCCCGCCTGCCCTCTTAATATCAGGGAGGGGAGGAGGGAGGCAGCCGGCACTGAGAGCCGCCCTCCACCCTGGTTCCCGCCTTGCCTGCCTGCCCTCCTGGTGGGTCCTCCTCTGATCGCTGGCCTGCTCCTGGCTCCCTGGAAGGGGTGTGTGTGTGTGCGAGAGAGGGAGAGGGAGGGAGAGGCACAGTCCTGACCCAGCCAGGCCTGTCCCGAGGGCGGAGGAGGCGGCAGGGCCACTTCAGGGCTCCCCTCCGTCTCCCTTTCCTTCCATTTGGACGTGGTCCGCGCAAGAAGCCGGCTGGAAGCAGCACCTCCGCCATACCAGTCCTCGCAGCTTCACAAAGAAGGCAGCGGGGGGGGGGGGGGAGCCTGCCGGGAGCTGCAGAAAGGAACGGGGCCCAGGCAGGCTGGAAAGGGAAAGGCCCAGCTCTCTCGTGCTGGAAGGTGGAGGAGGAAGGCAGCCCAGACGGCTTTGCCTCGCTGGTGGGGGGTTGGAGGGACTGTGTCGAAGCCGGCCCGGAGGGCGCAGGAGGGGCCAATGCAAGACACAGAGGGAGTAGAGGTGGTGGAGGGAGCAGCCTTCTAGCCCGAAACGCTGCCACTGTTCCTGATTCGGAGGGGCTGGGGGCTTTTTCACTGCGCTGTGCTTTTCTGTGTATGATATCTGCAATGTGCTTTGTTTTTTTTTTAACTCCTGCAAGTTTCTTTGCTCCTACAGAAGCAGGTGGGGGTCAAACGTCCTCAGGAGGAGAGCTGGACTTGGCAGCCGAGAAGCCTGCGTGCCTGAGCGAGGAGGACCGGCTGAGAGTTGAGGCTCCCAGAAGGAACTGCGGAGGTTGGAGCAGGGGGAGCATCTCGGCCACGAAGCGGGGAAGGTCCAGCCCCAGAGGGAGGTCCCGGCACAGCCTGCCTTGAAGCATCTGCGTCTTGCCAGGTGAGTGGCTCGGTGAGGAGGGGGGGCTCTTTCCGCTGGCAGAGAGAACTGGGCACCCCCATTCCATATGACCCCCCTCCACCCCCTGCATCTCCAAGTCAGGGATTTCCCCCACATTGGCTCTCCTTGTCCATGTTACAAGAGCCTGGAATCAGTGCAGGGAAAATCCCATCTCACGGCCAGGCAGGAATGGCAGGTAGACGACTGAACTGAGGCAGGAAAGGTAGAGGAAAGCCTGGAAAGGCTTCAGGGAAGCAAGTTTTGCAAGGAGTTTTCAAGAACAGAAGGGAGAGGCCTTGATAGGCAGAGAGGGGAAGGGCCAACATTGTCAAAGAAAGAAGTACTGAACAGTGAATCAGGATGTGTGAGGCTTACCCCACAGAGCTTGGCCTGACTGACGCTTTTTGGGAATGAAACGGCTGGATACAAATGTCTGGGGGAAGAAGGTCAATGGTGAAAAGTACAAATCCCAAATGGTGTTCCTGGGGGGGACACTAAGTTTTGCAGGAGCCTGAGTCTCTCGCTGTCAGATCCAAAGATATGAGCCAGGTCTGAGCAGCAAATGACTCTGTCAGCACAATCCTATACCCCGCTTAGTGCCGGCGCTGTGCTCTTGCGCCGGCCAAATGCTGTTGCGAACGTGCCGTAAAGCGCTATGGCGCTCATCCGGTGCAAGTGGCAGCGCCAGTGTTCGGGTGCTGGCATGACCAACAGCAGCCCCAGCCGTGTGCCACTCAAGTGCCAGTGTCAGTCAGCACAGTGGCCGTCGGCGAGTGCGTTCCAGTGGCATTCCAGGGGCGTAACTGGCCGGCGCAGTGGGCGGAGACAGCGGTTATGACGCGGTTGTGACGCAGAACAGTCGTAGTGCCATATCCTAATACCTGGCTATGGTGGCCCCGCTTCGCGGCGCTCCCGTGCACGTTCCTCTGCACCTGTTATTTTGCTGGTGCAGATCCGAGCAGGCCCATAGGGGTGCCTGGGGCTTATGCGGGTGCAAGGGGAAAACCTCCCCTTGTCCTGCACGTTGCTGCTGCTTCCTCCAAATGGGCCTTGGGATATGGCCCTGCTATGTTGGCCTTACTAGGCTGGCATAGGGTAGGGTTGCAGTCTGAAGGTGCGGGGGGTCACGTTATATCCAGATAACCAACCTAAGATAAGAACAGAAGAAAAGCCTTGCCGGATCAGGCCAAAGGCCCACCTAGTCCAGCTTCCTGGATCTCACAGTGGCCCACCAGGTGCCTCAGGGAGCAGGTAAGACAACCAGATACTTGCCTCTCGCTGCCACTCCCCTGCATCTGGCATTCTGAGGTAGCCTATTGCCCTTGCACCACCCCCAAGGGAGGCACCAGAATGAGGTAGGGGTTTAACTTTATTAAACACACGTGCAAATCATGACACCCTACTGAACACGTTTCCCTCCCTCCTCCCCAGTCTGGGGTAGGCAAAAAAAAACTGCCATCCATGACATGGATGACAGAAAAATATTCCTGCCCCGCCCTCATGATGAGTGACCAGCTAATTTCAGACTGGACATGCCCGTCATAGCTTGTAACCTGTGTGGAGTTTTCCTCCATAAATCTGCCAATCCCCTTTGGAAGGCATCCAGACCTGATGCCACCACCATGCCCTGTGGTAAGGAGTTCCACATAATAACTACACACTGGGTAACAAAATATTTTCCTTTGTTTGGTTTAACTCTCCTAACACACAACTTTAGAGGAGGTCATCTGGTTCTGGCATTGTGTGAGAGGGAAAAGAGGTTCCCTCTATCTATTCACCCCCTCCAAAAAATTTTATGTCTCAGTCATGTTCCCCCACAGGCTCCTTCTTTTTAGACTGAAGAGCTCCAACTGCTGTAACCTTTCCTTGTAAGGGAGGTGCCCCAACCCTGTAATCATTTGGTTATTCTGTACTTTTTCTAATTCCACTATGTCCTTTTTGAGATGTGGAGACCAAAACTGTATGCAATACTCTAGGTGTGGCCTTACCATCACTTTGTACAATGGCAATACAATATTGGCTGTTCTATTCTCAATCCCTTTTTCTAATTATCGCTAGCATGGAACCAGAAAAGGAAAACACAACTGCCTTATGTAACTTTGGAAACTCTCTATGTTTTGTGGTCAGAAATGTATCGCATGTTTTTGTTTCCTTCTCAGAGGCATTTTCCAGACCTGCTGCCTTTTCCCAGATGGAAGGAGAGGAGTGTGTGTCTTCCCAGGATCTCCGGGAAGGAGAGAAATCGGAAGGTAACTCACTTATGCATAATAGCACATCACACAGCAGAGGCTTTGGTGGGTGCTGGGTGGGTGGGACTAGAAGGATGCTGTGGTGAGTGGCAACCCTTTGCCCCAATAGAGACTTTCCTCACTTCTGGGGCAAGCTAAGGTTGATTAGGCTGAGTCAGCAAAGGGCCTCCCTCCCGTTCTGATCCCTTCACTGGCGAAGCCACAGCAGCACCTTGGCTGAGCTGTAGACTGAAAATGGCTCTGTGATCTGAGCAACTGATGCTCTGGCCCACCACGTTCCTTTCCTCCACGTGTTGTCTTCTGCTCAGTCTCCTGCTTCTTTTCCCAAGCCAGAGGATTTGAGGAGGCACAAAGGAAACAATGGGATGGTTGGAGGAGGCCATCCCCTACCCATCCTCTGCCTTAGGCAGTTGTCTCAGTTGGCCTCATGGTGGAGCCAGCGCCTGTCACTCCTCTGCCTCTTGTGTGGTTTTCCAAGGCTCAGGATTCCAACTGCACTCCAGGCAAATCAGAGCATGGCTAGCAAGCAGAAACCAGAGATGGCCGTAGTCCAGTGCTGTCTACACTGACTGGCTGCCTCTCTCTAGGGATTCTGGGTGTCTTTGGATCCCCACCTGGAAATCCTGCTGTACGCTGGATCCGGGCCCTTCTGCCTGCCCAGCCACTTCTCTGCCATGGCCCCTTCCCTTGAGCTGTGTCTCCTTAGAACTCATCAAAGGGTCTGCAGAGGGAGGCACAACA
>JAJKFI010007601.1:0-13121 GCA_029204185.1 Lerista edwardsae
GGGGGGGGGAAGAGGCGGGAGAGACTGAGAGTGGAAATCTGAAAAGAGAATCACAAAGAAGGAAAAGACTGGGAGTGGGAAGCTGAGAGGAGACATGGAGAGGGGAAAGACCAAGAGCAGCTAAAAGAGCAAGGAAAGAGTGAGGAAAAGAGTCCAGGAGGTGCCAAAACCCACAAGCCCAAGAGGTAGGGAAGAGTGGACTAGCCCTTGTCTTGCATGCTCCCTGAGGCATCTGGTGGGCCACTGTGAGATACAGGAAGCTAGACTAGATGGGCCTTTGGCCTGATCCAGCAAGGCTTTTCTTATGTTCTTATGTTTTTAACAGGAGGAGAGAGGAGGGACAGCAAAAGAGAGGATGTTCAATGTGATGGACAGTCATCAGGACACAATGGGGAGCCACCAAGGAGGACCAGGAGCAGAGGAGCAGTTGGACAGGTGGCAGGGATGAAAGTCTGGGAGGAGAGGGGGGAGGATGACACCAGGGGGCGGATGGAGCTGTGGAAGGTGGGCATCCCTCTAACCCTGACAGAGAAGGCAGTAAGCCAAGTTAGCAGGCCAGTGACAGGGAGACACACTGGGTTGCTGGAGACTCCAACCTCTATTTCTGAAGGAAACCAAAGTAACATGGACCTGGAGTGACATGTGAGTACACCCCAGCCCAAAAATGTCATTGGGTGGGGGAGGCCAAAGGAGATGGGGCAATCACAGTGCATATAGCTAAATAGAAAAATGGCTCACAACAAGATTTGCAGCCCAGTCCTACCTAAATTCCCTCATGCCAATGCAATGACACCAGTGTGGCTTCCACTGCATTCTGTGGAGGAATTTTGACTGCCGGAGGTCTCCTCAGGATAAAGGGACATGCACTTCTCTTTTCCTGTGAATGAAGCCCCTTCAATCACAATAGGTCAACTCAAACATGCACCACTTTATATTGCTGGCACAAATCCACTTTGAGGCATGTGAGCTCGGGATCAGAACCAGAAAGGGAGAGTAGGATATGGTGCACGCCCCATTTCACCCCCTCTCCACCCTCCCTTGACCCTTCCCTAGGCTCTCCACCAGACTCACCTGCTTCAGCTACCTTTGCTCTGGCTCCTGGCACTGGCAGGAAGTTTCTGGACTTCCCACCAGCATGCCTATTTGCACTGTTGCAAAGCTCTTTATGGTGCCTTTGCAACAGCGCAAAGGCCTGGCACACTGGCGGCATGTCCATGTCACCAGTGCAGCAGTTGAATAGGATTGGAGCCTGATGCTATATTGATCATGATCTGTCAAAGTGCCTAGAACAAACTATTGCTACTAGATGTAGACAAATGTGTTACGACTGATATTTCCTCTGCTTCCAGCATTGCTTTATTTTCTTGTCTCAGCATTGTTTCTCAATTTTCATTACACATTTTTGACTAGAAGACAAGGAGATGTTATTTCATAAGTCTAAATTTATTGGGGCTTTCATAAGGCAAAGCACTCGTAATCCCAATTTAATTACTGTACAGTGTCCTTGAAACCAATTTTCTACACATGGAAATGCTTAGCTGCTGTTGTAAGGCTTGCACCCTAATTTTCACAATTCCTTTTCCCCATAGTGCATGAGCACTGTAACAATAAAAAGAGCTTCAGTGACCCACCCACTTATGGTTGTTAGCTAAGTAATCTGAGTAGATAATAATAGTAATACTGCCACTCTCTGAATTAGCTTTCTCTAGAAAGGGGAACTTTCATTCCAGAACCCTGAGGACACGTTTCTGAGGGTGCAATCTTAGCCAACTTTCCTGCACTGACATAGCTGTACCAATGGGGCATGTGCTGCATCCTGCAGTGGAGTAGTAGTCACGGAGGCCTCCTCAAGATAAGGGAATGTTTGCTCCCTCACCTCAGAGCTGCATTGCCTTTACCCTGGTGCGGAAAGTTGGTTAGGATTGCGTCCTCAGTATCTCCCATGCCATAGTAGATTTGGGAGTTGACAGGCTTCCATGGCCTAAAGTACAGTAGGTTTTGTGTAGTCACATTGGAAGCACAGATATTTCCTGCTTTCTTGAGGGTCTTTGGCAAGGCTATGCTCAGGACAAAGGTTAACAATCCATTTTCTGTTAGGCTTGGGAGTGTTGCAGGGCCCAAGGCAGTGGGGCCAAGCTAAGAGTTCATTCCTAACCTGGAGTTAGGACTTTGCTGGCCTAACTCTGCCAGCCTAATTGCCGGTTGGGATTGCTCCCTAATTGACTGTGCAATCTTAGGCATGGCTATTCATATTTTCTCAAAAGCCCCATTGAGTTCAGTGGCATCTACTTCCTGGTAAGTGTGTAAGTCTGAACTCTTCTGAGTAAAAGTGGAGTCTTGCGGACTGAAAAGCAGTTATGAAGCCGTCTTTAGATGCAATTTCAGTGGTAGCCTTATCCATAGGGAGAAGAACAACACACTGCTTTCCTGGTTGGGAAGGGTACGCTGAGAAGCAACCCACAAATGTAAGTTGAGCAGCTTGCACTGGCTCAATAGTTTCAGATGCACTTGGGAAGAAATAGAGAGAGGGTGGAAATGAAAGGCGAGGCAGGGTTTACTGATCAAGGGTGCTGGCTGGCACAGTGATCCTTGGGTGGTGGCTCAAATGGAGGAAACAAAGTAATACTAACACAGCAAGGACCAGCAGCAAGGCAGGACAGCAGTGAACATGGCAGAGAGCAAATAACATGAGGCTCTGGTGACCAAGGTTTCTAAAGACGTTTTTTTTCTTAAAATCTTTAGGAAACTTGGGTGGAGCGAACTAATCAAGGAATCCTCTGTGGTGGGCTAATGACCCTCCACTGGATTCTGCCTTCATCTTCATACCCAACTGAGGTTGTGGTGGCTGGTTTTGGATGCCCATTGTCCATAAACAAGCCTCCTTGATTGGACTCCAGTCACAGGGTTGGTGAGAACAGTTGGAGTCGGGGGATCCTTCCTTGGTTAAACTTATTTTTCCCAAAGTGAGCAGACCTGAGCCTGTGGCTACAATCACAAGGTACAAAATCTGTTCCGGCAGAATATGGAGCTAATAGGCTCAATTTGGGTTTTGTAAAAGCTCCATTTGAATTTAAAGAGTAATCAGGTTTGAATTTGGAGTGTTCACAAGGCTTAGATTAATTAAGGAGGGGGATTGATCCCTCCAGGTCAAACATGTGGCCATTCTGGCTTGTGGCTCTGACTCACTATCCATCCTGTAAATAGCCATGTTACTGCTCGGACCCATGATCGCCAGGCAGGCACTCAGCACCAAGTATATATGTATGAATCAGTTGCAGACCTGGCAGATTCTCTGCCCTGGGGTCAGGTCTGCAGATCCGCCCTGGTGCCAGGTCCCCTGCACCGCCACGCCCCCAGTGTCCAAGAACACTCCATTTTGGAGCCATATGGACGCAGGGGTGGGCGGGCCAAACTCTGCTCACTGCTCGCCTTCCCGAGAGGCGATCTGCTTCTGTGTCATCCTGTCCCCCGCTCCACCGCTATGGCTCCAGGGGCATTTGCCTCCCCCCCCATAAAGGTAGGACCGCCACTGGTATGAATGTGTGTCTCTTGAATGCGTTGAAGTAAAAGGAAATAAAGCACTGACCATATAACAAGTGTCTACATGGAAGTCTAACTTTGTATTAACCTTGAAACAGCATTGGCATAGCTAAAGCATCTGCTACCCAGGGTCAAAGATTTTGTAGTCCACAATGAAATCAAATGTCATTAAATAATAAAATGATTTCTGGCTAATTGGCAGTAACCTTTAATAGAATACTGATATTCCAGCACGGTTTGTTCAGTTGCATTCTGCATTACCTTTCCAATGATACATACCATGATGGTATTGTTTGTTCTAACCAAGGTTTTCACAATTTTGGCCACCTGTGTGAAGCTCAGCTTGTTGGCCCCCCTAAAGCTTGTTGCTCAATTGCCCTCCTACATCCCCTTAGTACACTACTGAAGCACAGTGCTTGAAGATCTCTGCAAATCTCTTAGAGCAGTGGTCTTCAATCTTTTTCATGCCATAATCCCAATAAATAAAGTATGAGACTGCGTACCCCACTATCAATCCCACCCCCTTCCAGGACCCTATCTGCCTATTCCCCACTCCCAGCACTGTTCACTGGACCAAATATTACAGAGAGCAGAAAAAGTTACCATGAAGTTCTTGGAAATTTCTTATTGGTGATGGGGGAAAGCAGAGTAGGGTAAGCAGTGGATTCCCCCTTTGGGCATCACCTCACGGGGACCTCCCTCACCCAGGCTGACTGCTATTAACAAAAGACACATGAGGCAGAGGCTTGGTAAAGATGCAAAAAGAAAGGTTTACTCACAGTTCCATCCAGTGCATATCTACAGCGTCTGATTAGGATCAGAGGTACAACTAACACTTGGAAGGCAAGGCCTTAGAGCTGCATCACCGTGCATGGAGGTGTGCTTAAGATGGCGGGGGCATCAGAGCCTTTGGAATGCACATCTTTATCAGCTTGGCGGTCAGAGGACAAAAGGGACATGCTCAGAGGAGAAGGGAAGGAAATAAGTTCAAGGCTACCACTACCCCGCAGGAATCACAGAGAGGACAGGTAAGAAGGGTCTGGGTCATAGGACATCATATTGTGCCTCCTTTGGACATTAGACTGCTTCCTCTAGACAGCAGACAGAGTTGTGCCAACTCCAACAGAAGTCTAGCACTAGTGAAAACTATTTTAGCACAATTTCTAAGAACCTGAGCAGGACTGGGACATCGTCTTCTGTACTTGAAGGGGGTACATCAGAGGCCACCCCTTGTACCAGGTGGTGCTCTGGTCCAGTGGTCTTCATCCTTTTTCATTTCCATAAGTTGCCATGACCCCACAGCTGAGGCTTCACGACCCCATTGGGGTCCTGACCCCAAAGTTGAAGAACACTGTCTTAGAGCTCAAGCCTATGCATGCTCAAAAGCAAGTCCTATTATAGTCAATGGGGCTTAATTCCAGGAAAGTGTAGGTATGATTGTAGCCTCAGATACTTTTAGCTGATCTGTTTTGAGTCCTTAGATATGTATAATGTCTTTGTTTTTGTCTTTGTTTTGTGATCCATGGTAGACAAACTCACCCTGGAAAGTATTCTTTTTGCCCTCATGTCTACCTCTACTGTTGTCATAATCTATGTGGTTAATTAACTTTAACTCTAACCTAGTCCCCTAGGAAAAGGTGCTATGATTGGATGAAGTCAACCATCTCTGATTACAAAATTATGTTGCATAAAAGATGGGTTGAAGCCCTATACTGTGGGAATGCTTTAACTGTGCACTTGTAAGGAACATACTTGCTGTTTCCCAGCATCTTTTGTGGCATCCATAGTTAGGGTTGAAAGCTGTCTTTCAAAAAGTGTGAAGAAGTTGCTACATTTCTAGGGCAGTCATTTTCAACCACTGTGCCCTGGCACATTGGTGTGCCGTGAATGGTCCTCAAGTGTCATGCAGGAATTTGGGTCAGTAGGGCCATTGGGGGTGTGAGCCCCCCCCCCCCACAATTGTCAGCACAGTGTGCCTTATGAATTGTCAAAAAACTGCTGGTGTGCCTTGATCATTTTAGTGCCTTGCCGTGAGATGAAAAAGGTTGAAAATCACTAGAGCACAGAACTACCACAGGATGTGTTGCTAATATAGAACTGGAAGAGGACAGCATGCAGCAGCTGTCAGAACTGATCATTGTTACAGGCTGCAATCCTTTGGACACTTACCTGGGAGTAAACTCCATTGAACTCAGTGGGACTTACTTCTGAAGAAGCATGAATAGGATTGCACTGACAGTCACCTTGGAAGAATTTTACCATAGTAATACCCTTTGTAGGATTTGTAAGTGAACTTGTTTCAGCATACAGATGAAGAAAGGCACATGCCTTTCTTCTTGTTTTCTCCACTGTAAAGAAAGAAGCCAGATTCAGAAGGTCACCCCATGGCACTCAGTAATACTGTAGAACATGTTAGCAGTAAGTCACGTCAGCAGGGTTGGCCAATGTGACCAATGTCATCACATTGGGCCCTGCACTTTGGGGGCCCCCGCAGCAAGCATATCGCCTGCTGTAGCAGCTCAGATCTCTACAGGCTGTATATCAGTGGGGCGTGCAGAGCAGCTTTACCTTGGGCCCTCTCACCTGCCCCTGCCTCCAAATGGCCCAAAATGGGCCTCCTGGAAGCAGTTGCTAGTGACGTAATCATGTCACTACCAACTATGTCCAGGTGCCATACTTTGCACATGGCACCATAAGTGCTCTTCTTGGTGAGTGGGGGGAGGGCACAGGAATGCCTTGTATTGGACCCTACCGCTCCAAGAGCTGGCCCTGATAGCCAGGATGGTGTAGTAGTGTTTCTGGAGTTGGATTTAGACCTGGAAGATCCAGGTTCAAATTCCCACTCAGCCATGAAGCTTCCTGGGTGACTTTGTGCTTTTGCTTGTCACTATCTCTTAGCCTCACCTGCCTCATAGGGTTCTTGTGAGGACACAAAGAAGGGAGGAACTTTGTACAGCACCCTGTTGTGTGTGCAAATGGAGCCAGCTTTCTGTTGTCATATGTAAAAGTAGAGCCTCTGTATGTAATCTTTGCTAATTGAGCAAAGAGGCAACTTTTCAAGTGATGTCCCTTCTACATTTAGCAAGAACAAGTGACCCTCTCCACCAGCAGGGGGTCTTTTAATGGGCTCTTTAGCACAATTTTATTAGAATGTAAGTTATTTGGGAACAAGGAATACCAGTAAGTTATTTATTTTGCTATGCAAGCCACTTTGTTAATTTTTGTTTGCTGCTGCTGCTACTAGTGGTGGCGGTGGTAGTCCCATGGAAACTCAGCACAAGATTTTGGAGGTATCTCCTGTATTGACAAAAATTTATATTCAACTAATGGGCATTTTACCAAACTTTAAAACAAGAAAAAGAAATAGATGGGAAGTGTTAGACATTGAAAACGAAACTTTGGGAAGTGTTAAGGTAATTCCCAGACCAAATGCTTGCATCTGAGTTGCCTTGATCAACATATTTTTCTCTTCCAGGGCTGCCAGTGTCCTCTCCAGCAATAAGAAATGTAGTATTTTGAATTAATCTAATGCCTGATGTCTTGCAAAGGTCATAATATTTCAAGTTTAAATAAACTTTATACCAGATGGAAAATTCAAATGCTGAGACTAAGATATAGCGCCACCTGGGGACAATTTCTTGGCAGAAGGCCTTTAAAAACAAATCTCTTCCCGCCCACAGGCAATACAAATAGTTCTCCTTCCTTGTTCAATTATCCTTCCATCCTCAGTGATCCCCTGAGATCTCTGTTGTATTTAAAACCGTTTTGCTTTATACTGTAATTTATTAAAATTTATTGGCAACTACTAACAACATTTCTGATAACTGGGAGGATGCTAATTTTGAAACTTCTGCAGAGCCAGATAGAAAGTCTTTGGTGAGACTGACATTCTGAGTACTAGCATTTGCCCCTTCTCCAGCAGTAATCCTAGCTGAGGATGTAGGTATTTGAGAGAAATTATTTCTCTGAAATACCTCAAATGCTTCTCCCAGTGCTCTGGTGAGTTAAAAGGAAAACTAAGGCTGCAATTCTATGCACAATTTCCAAGGAGTAAGCCCAACTGAATGCAATGGAACTTACTTCCAAGTAGACATGCATAGGATTGTGCCTTAAATCTGAACTCAGAAGCAAGGAGGGCACCAATCTTTAGTTGAAGGCTCTTAGGTGACCTTGGAGCCTCTGGAGCTCCGATTTTGTCCTTAGTATGTAATGTGTGTGTGGGGGGGGGGCGGGGAGTATGACTCTTTGGCAGAGAAGTGGTCTGCAATGTTCTCAGCCTGAATCCAATTTTTGAAAGACCACCTACCAACATCTGGTGGAATTTCCGTCCATAGGTGTAGTATGAGGTGTCTGCAACGCTTCTCCGACTATATTCTTCTTCAATTACTCCCATTCTGTTTTATTTTCTTTCTGCAAATCTAACTCCCAAAGACGCTCCTCCTCCGCGAGTCGCCCCTTTCCACTCACTTTGACGTTAACCGACGGCCAAGCTACATTGCAAGACAAGGCGTGTAACAAACGGTGGTTGCTTTTCGGAGGGCAAAGCAGCTTCGAGAGCATGTGGGGTTAAGAAACGGCGGCGTGGGAAAGGGTTAAATAACCTCGCGCGCCCATTACACACGCACACTTCATCCCAAATCCTCTTCCCGACGGGGATTTTTGCAACGAAAGGCAGCCGTCGCGATGGTTCCCCGAACATTCTTACCATTGAGTGCTGCTGTCCGAGGTGCTGAAATGATGCTAAGTGCAATAGTCTTTCTTGCAGCCTCCGGAACAATAGCCGGCTGTGGACTATTAGCCAGCATCTTTCTTTAACCTTTTGTTCCTCGGAGAAGCATAGATACCTCTAAAGTCTGAATGAAAGGCTTTCTCAAAGACTCCCCGAACTCATTTGATTGCCTCCAGCGCTTGAAACAACTGTTGTTGCTGAAAGGATTTCAGCGGGTCCCTTTGCCTTTTTTGCTCATCAGGCTGGGAGAAGTGATGGTTGTGGCTACACGATAAAGTATATATAATTTCTTAAATCTATGTGAACAACGTTCAGCTTTCCAAGGGGTTATAGCAGGAAACTTGTCCAATGGGGTTACTGATCAAACTGCCCTTATACCTATTCCGCAAGTGGCAGCCATTTGTCTTGCAGCTAAGGCACAGAAGCAAAGTTCAGACTGAAACCTGATCGCAACTAAGTGGTAGGTTTCTTCGTGGTTCTATCAAAACACAAGCAAAAGCCTGCTCTTAAAAAAGTGAGAAGTATATAAGCACCGGCGCGCAAATTCTCTCCCTTCTTTCTCTTGTCTAACTCCACCACTTGTATTTTTCTCCTCAGGGGGGGCTCTATTGTCCTTCTATTCCATTTATAACAAGACAGCGCAATGTCAAGAAATATCGCTTAATTTTGTGAGTGCTGCGCACGTGAGCGTGTGTGCGTGTTGCTAAATCGGTGTCCTACCTGCCAGGCTTTCATTGTCGCTTTGCAGGGTGGAAAAGCCCTACTGTACAAGAATCTCCCGTCTTTGATTCGTGGGCGCCCCCCCAGTGGAGACTCTCAAAATGATTATCCAGAGGTTGGATTCCCACCCTTTGGTAGACGGCAATAAATGAACGGTGGGCTTCAGAATAAATTCTCTAAAGGCCTCCAAATGAATCGAGAAGGGAAGATTTCTTTTTCCTGCTGAAAGGATAACTCAGCAGTATTGTCACTTGCTTCCTTCAATGATAACCATGATGCTCTGGACTGGACATGAATAAGGTTGCAGTGTGAAAGACAGATGAATCCCTACTGGGAATGGATCGACCTTTTCATTCAAGACCTGGCTTTTCAACAAGACCCAGTGAAGAGACCAGCTGACGACTCACAAAACTTCCTCTTAACGTGCGAGTGTTTTGTACAGCGGGAGAGTCCTGTCGTCTGATCAGGACTGCTCAAGCACACAAGGGGAGCCTGGTGTGAGCAAGAGCGACGTGCCTCCTTCCGGGCCCCACGACCGCTTCTCCAGGTGGAGTGCGGTAGGTCTGAACACCTCGGGTCAGCCTTTCCTGCGTGATCTGGATTCATAAGCGCCTTCCAGCTCGGGCGTCACATGCACTGACTCCCCACTTTGCCCCTTCAGGGAACCACAACACCTGCGAGGAAGTCACGTTAGCTTGAGAAGGCAACATTTGGAAGCGCGTGATTCTCTCCTCTCCCCCCCCCCGCCACTTAGTCAACACCCGCACTCCTCGCCCTTCCCCCTCCCCAAACTCCCGCTTTTTCGCTTCCCATCCTGGAGCCAAAGAGCTGGTGGCAGCGTTTGTGACTCATGCCTGCGTCGCCGCAGATCACCCGACGATTCACGCTTTGAAAAAGAAAAAAAAGAAGCCGCAAATCCCAAGAACTTGTGAGAGGGGAAAAGGTCATTTCGAATTAAATTCCACCGCGCCATTAATATTCCGACGTCGTTTGTGGCGGAGTTTATAAGCGCCAAGTCTTTCCCAAGCCAGGATTGCTCGGGCTTCTACCGTTTGCACTCTTGGAGTTTGGTCTAGCGCTCTCCATCCTTGACTGGTAAGTCTTTTCATTTTCCTTAAGAAAAAAAAAAACCACATCGCTTGTAAACTGAAGGGTTGAGAAACGCTCTTTGAGAGTGTGGGGGTCAATTCAGCGTTGTACTTTATACGGCTTTCACCTCGAAAATTCGAATCGATGAAGGATATTTGGGGACGGGGAACTGGCGGCGGATGTTTATGATGGTAACCTGTTACTTCACTTCCATTCCTGGCCCGGGGCGCCTCCCTTTGCCTTAGACAAATAAGAACTGTGATTTTAAATTAAATGATGGCGATAGAAATCATGAATCGCCCCCTTTGTTCTGAAATGCCTTTCTGTGGCATCGGATCATTGACGATACGCGCCCAGACTTTTCTTGAATGATGCGAAGCTGACATGTGTCGTGAGAGATCTCGACGAAACTTGTTAATGGTCTGCGACCTTGGATTTTTCTTTACAAGGTGGTCAAAATAGCCCAGAGCCAAGCAGTGTGTTTGGAGTCACTGAGGGAAGAAGAGAGGCATTGATTGATCAGTCGGTTCCCGACCAATGAACCAGAAATGGTGCCTGGAAATGGAATGAAATGTCTTCACAAAGCAGGGTGGAGAACGTAGAGGAAGGGCTAGTCCAAAAGGCCGGGCGGCTCTATCAGAACAGCATCCCGTTTTGCTTGGGAAATGAGAGACACCGAATTGCGACTGATTTAAGGGATCTCTGTGAAGCGCGCTCTAATCAGTGTGCGTGTGTGTCCATATGATCGGGAATCTTATATATTACCTTGCGTGTGTGTGACTGTGTGCATTCACAGATTTGCCTGCCTCTACGGACTATATTGTTTCCTTTTGTTCGCAGTGATTCCGCACAGCTAAGTGTTATTCACGCTCAGTGTTCCTTAATCTGGCGTTTCACAAAATTCGAGGAAAAGATGCACGCTTGCCTGATGAATTCTGTTCACCCAGATTGTAGGTGGTTGTTGTCTTCTCTTGTGTCCCCCACCCCCTTCTTCTTCTTTTTTTTTTAATACAAAGCCTGCTTATTGGAAGTTGCTTTCCAATTTGGCGTGAGCCATAATTGCCCTCTTCAGCGCCCATTGCCAGAGACTTCACGGTCGGCTGCTCCATCCTTCTCCAGCACGCTGGCGCTTCAGCCCATTTTGGTTGCAAAGGAATGGTTGAGCTCTTCAGCCTGTCCAGACATTTTTCCACTCGCCGTGTTTGCCAAGCAGAGCAGTCCTATAAAAACCAACTAGGTGTCGTTGCCTCCAGCCATTTCTCCATCCACGTCGCTTTGTCTGAGACCCGGAGGAGAGCGAAAAGGGGCGAAAAAAGCAATACAGACGCGTTGCCTGGCTCCAGGACTCGAGATTCTTCTTCCCACTGGAGGTGCAACACGGTCCTTTTGTGCAGCCTTCTTCCCCCCCCCCAACCCCACCCCGCCTCTGACAACTGCCACTTCCTGATGAGTTTAATTGCTTATTGTTGGCTGCAGAAAGAATCACTTCTTGACTGTCACATTTTCCGAGTAGAGAGAGCGAGAAACAAGCCAGCCAGCCAGCCAGCCAGCGAGACCCCGTCCTCCGAAGGGAGCAGATCTCTAAACCCGCCTTTCTCTTTCTTTGCAGTCCATCCTTTTGCTCGGGTCAGATAAACATTGAAGGAAGAACCCTGGGATCAAAAGATTCTGAACCTCATGGCCACCTCGGACCCGTCCTCCTCCAACACGGCTCAGGATCCTAATCCGACGAATTTACGACCCACAAGTAGGTCTCGGGGTTGGCTGGGGTTGGGTTCCATCTGCCTTTTGCAGACATCGCATGTGTGCCTGCGTCGTCATTTTCACCTGGGGCTTGGAGGCAACAGCCCACGTTCGCCACCGCTGCCACAAAATCCAGACAAACCAAAAAGGAGGCCGGCATCGGAGTCCTGATCCGATTGCCCCCCCCCATTAAGTCAACGTGATGTGATGCTGAAATGTGTGTGTGTGTGTGTGTGTGTGTGTGTGTGTGTGTCTATGGGTGTCTGTGCGCGCGCGTGATCCTTTTAAACAAAGCCGCCTGGTCTTCAGAGAATAGGCGCAAATAGGTAGACAATCCTGTCCCTCCATTCATGGCCGAGTCGTTCAGAGGAAAGGGGGGGGGGCTCCCCGATCTCAGGGCCGGGGGGGCGGCGGCGGGCTGGCTGGCTGGGCGGCTTCAGGGCGGGAAGTTC
The DNA here is from genome assembly GCA_029204185.1 of Lerista edwardsae. NCBI lineage: Eukaryota > Metazoa > Chordata > Lepidosauria > Squamata > Scincidae > Lerista > Lerista edwardsae. The sequence continues at coordinate 12,274 of JAJKFI010007601.1, forward strand.
CACCAGTGGCTGGAGGCGCGCGCGTGCCCTCCCAGCTGGGGAGACCGGCCTGCTCATTGCCGCCCGCTGGCCGGCAGGACTCCCGCGCTGGCCCTGCTGGCTCCGAACTGGCCGGGAGTTAGGATGGAGCGGGGAGGGGCGGCTGGCGCTGCAGCCGGAGGCGAGGCGGGGGCGGCCGCTGGCACTGCTCTGCCCCGGCCATTCGGACGGGCGTTCGGCAGCCCAATGGGGGCGGGGAAGGGGAAGGTTCGGGTGACGACGCGGGGCTCGGAGAAGCGGCGTGGAAGAGCTTTGCCCGCTGACAGGTTCTGCGGGGCGCCGAGGCGCGAACGCCCAGCCGGGCGGGACTGCGGGGCTCCTGCGCGGCGGGGGGGGGCGGGGGGGCAGCCCGGCTCCCGGGAAGAGCAGCCGCTTTTGTGCCCGGCTGGCGCTTTTGTGCAGAGCTGCCAAGCTGTGAGGGGGGCGGGGAGGGAAGCCCGCCTAATTGCCGCCGTCGCTGGGGTGATTCACGGTATTAGTTCTCCATTTGAAGGAAGCCTCGGTGGGCCGGGGGTGGGGTGGGGTGGGGTGAGGAGAAAAGTGTGTGTGTGTGTGTGTGTGTGAGAGAGAGAGAGAGAGAGAGAGAGAGAGAGGTGTTCGTGTGGTGTTCGTGTCCACCAGCCAGCCGCGTGCCTCCTCCCGCCTTCCCCGCGCTTCCAGGCGTCCGCCCTCCCGCCAGGCCACCTCAGCTGGAAATAGCGCTGGGTGCGCGTTTTCTTCCCGCGCTCGCGCGCCCTTCCATTGTTTCCCGACGGCTGGCTGGCGCGCGCCGCCCCCCGTTCGCCCCCTCCCCGGTGTCCGGCTGCCTC
>JAJKFI010007605.1:0-15448 GCA_029204185.1 Lerista edwardsae
TGGGTCCTCACCTCTTCCTGCTGGAGGAGGCTGCACAGGGACACGCCTGCCTGGCACTAGTGAAAGCCATTTCAGCACAATGGCTCAGCACCTGCACAGGCTTGGACAGAACCTCCTGGTAGCTGAAGGGGTTCACCACGTTCCTCCCCCTTCATTGGTGGTGCTTCAACTTTTTGCATCCCTGGAAATTGCTGCCACCCCACAACTGAGGCCACAATGGGGCTCCCGACCCCCAAGCCTGAAGAACACTGGGGTACAGGTGTGCAGCCTTGACTGATTTCCATCCAAACGCGTCTCTTTCACATCCACCCGCCCAGAGACCTTCCCAAAGAGAATCAGACAGTGCAGGTGGGAGAGTTCAAGGGCACATTTCCATTGCCATAGGAAACCTGTACATTTTTAGGCAGCCTGCCCTGCAGCATCCTTTTGGGTCCACAGGAGGGCAGCACTTCTATAGTGCCATTGGAAACCTGTATATTTTGGCAGCTTCGCCTGTAATGTCCTTAACTTACTTATTCTACTTCTATCCTGCTTTTCTCCCGGGAGGGAGCCCCAAATTCCACCGCATCCCCCTTCAACGTTCCGATTTCTAGGCTTTTGGGTGCCCCCATAGAGTTGCATCTGAATCTGCATCTGTATGTCGTTCACGGAAGCCCAGACGGTGCCCAGCCAGGGGCGGATGCGGCGTCGGCTCCGGGCAGCCTCTCGAGCAAAGCTTGGCTGGGAAAGTCCCTCCTTCGCCTGCAGGCTGAGACGGCTGCCGTCGGTCCGGAGCCCGGCACGGTCCTTGGGGTGCAGCAGTCACTCCCGCGTCCTCCCATTCGGGCCCCCAGATGGCTACCCTCGGTCTCGCGTGCGTGCAGGATCGCAGACTCACACGTGCCGTTGACTCGCGAGTCAATCCCCGCCAGCCGGTGAGGCGCCTTCCCTGGAACACGTGTCCAGGCGGGCCGCCTCCCTGCGCCACACCCCTGCGCGCCGGCTCGCCATTGAGCCCCGTGGGGATCGCGCCCGGGTAAGTGCGCAAAGCACCAGGACCCCGAGCCTATATAGCAAAGCGTGGCCTCGCGCGGTTTGTTCTCCCCCGTCTGCCTGCCTGACAGTCCGGCGGGACTCCATGCCACGGCAGCCTCCCCCGCGTGTTGGGGGGGGGGTGAGGAAGAAGCAGCACAGCGTCTATCTCGGTTTGCCGCGTCCTCCTCGCTTCCCCGGGGTAACTCCGAGGGAGAGGTTTGGGGAGGGGGGGCTCTCTTTGTCCTCTCCCCATTTCGGAGCAAGCGAGGAGAATGATTGATTGTGCAGTGCTTCCTGGAAGTGGGGTAGCTGCGGGGGGAGGCAATTGCACCGGGCACCAGCTGAGTGACCAAAATAGTCAAAATGTTGATATATATGAATAATACCAGCATGTGACGTTAGGGATCACTGGGAAGGTAATCTATTGCTGAATGCAATGAAACAAAGCTATAGTCAACCAGAAAACGTTTTAATTTGATTTTGTCCTTTTTGGGTGTGTGTGTCCTAAAAAATTGGCCTTAACCTTTGATAGAATACAGATAATCTAACATGGTTTGATCCATTAGGTTCTGCATTAAATTACCTCTCCAATGGTATATAACATCTTAGCAAGGTGTTGACAGTAATATTGGCTGTTGTATGTATGCTCAATCCCCTTTTCAAATTTGCCCACTAGCCCCCCAAGATATTTTTCATGATCTGTCACCCTTGAGCTGCAATTGGACCTGCCTCTGACTCCCTGGTTGTGAAGATTTCCCAGCAGCTTTCTTTCACAGTGGGATCTGGGGCTGGGGCTTTTCAACTTGCTCATAAAGAACCTGAAGTTTTCTGGGTGGTGAGAGAGACGGCAAGGGTCTTTATGCGTACGTTGAAAAGAAACTGTGGCAAGGAGTACCACGGTCTCTTTTGTCTGTTCCAACTAACTCTCCTGATGATGAGCTTCAGACTTGTGGGGCACTGTCTTTCTAAATTCAGTGGCAAGTTTTTTTTCCTCCTTATTCTCTTAAGGCCTGACAGACTCCAGTGACACTTGATTCCATTGTTGTGTTCAGCTTGTAATGTCTGTCATGTTGGGTATCACTGGAAAGGTAATTTATTGCTGAATGCAAAGAAACAAAGTTATAGTCAACCAGAAAATGTTTTAATTTGATTTTGTCCTGTTTGGGGTGTGTGTGTCCTAAAAAGTGTTCTGGTGAATTGGCCTTACTTTAATAGAATACTGATAGTCTAACATGGTTTGTTCCATTAGGTTCTGCATACAATTACCTCTCCAATGATATGTAACATCTTAGCAAGGTTCTGACAGTGAAAGAATCTTTTGAGTGTTTTAGGAACTTCATGGATGTTTCCCACAAGTAAAGAGCAGGAAAGCACTTTTGTGTTTTGTTTAAAGCTGCACTTTATCCCTCCAGAATAATAAATAAGAAGCAAGACAACTGTTTTGTTTGTTTGTATGTTTGTTTGTTTGTTTGTTTTTTGTAGATTTGGGGTATTTTTTTTCCTTCTTCAAAAAGGAGATGTTGAGAGTCCTTTTGGAACAGTAGCAGCGTGAGAAGTCAAGTCTCCTGGGCAAAACTGTTGTTTAGGTGTGATGGGGAGTCATGTGGCTATTGTGAAAGGTTTGTGAGAGAGAGACACCCCTCTGATTTTCTTTTTCTAATGTTCTGTTCTAGGTAAGAAGGTGGAAAGTCTCATCAGAGATAAGATCTTCAAGCAACACAAGAGGAAGTAGCCTTACTGACTACAATAGTGTAGATCTGGATTGTCAGAAGGTGTTGGGCTCTCACCAGAGGCTGCTGAGAAAACTTCACAGTTACTTCTAAATTATGGAGTTTGAGACATACAAAATAATCAGTCAAGCCTCTGTCTAGTGTAATATTGGCTGTTTTATTCTCAACCCCCATTTTAAATTTGTCCACTAGCACCTCAAGATCTCTTTCAGGACCTGCTTTTTACTCCCTGGTTGTGAAGATTTCCCAGCAGCTTTATTTCACAGTGGGAGCTGGGGCTGGCGTTATTCAACTTACTCATAAAGACACTAAAGTTTTCTGGGTGGTGAGAGCGACGGCAAGGAGATCTCTCCGCATCCAGAAAACTTTAGGGTCTTTATGCGTAAGTTGAAAAGAAGCTGTGGCAAGGAGTACCACAGTCTCTTTGGGCTGTTCCGACTAACCCTCCTGATGATGAGCTTCAGAGTTGTGGGTCTTTGTGAATTCAGTGGCAAGTATTCTTTCTCCTTAGTCTCCAAGGTATGACAGACTCCAATGACACCCACTTCCATTGTTGTGTTCAGTTTGTAGTGTCTGCGTTTATTTGTAGGACAAGAAGCAAGGATAGAGTTGAATGCATGATGTCAGGTCTGTTCCCCAAGTGTCTTGATAATGATGGTGTGTTGTTCTGTGCTGCAAAGTGTGTCACATCGTCTCGAGTATCAGCCAAGACACAACATACAATTAGTGTGTGTCTTGCTTAAGTCTCTGTTAGTTCTCTTAGTGTCTTGAGAGTGTGTGTGAGCCTTAACCAAGACACAGACCAAAGCGACTAGTGTCTTCTTTTCGGCTCACACACACTCTCACAACACTTGTCTCTGAAGGTGTCTTGAGAGACACAAGTCTCTTTAGACAATTAGTGTGTCTATCAAGACACCTTCAGAGACAAGGGTCTTGAGTGAGTGTGCGAGCCTAAACCAAGACACACACCAAAAGAAGACACTAGCCTAGTGATGGCGAACCCATGACACGCGTGTCAAAGGTGACACGCCCCAGTGTTTGAGGTGACACACCAGCATTCACCAACACCTGATAAAAACTGAATTTATTTAACTCATTTTTCATTTTTGTAATTATTTGATGCTTATTTATATAATACATAGCACCACACACGATAGGACTGTATTTTTTGTTGAAATAAATGAATATAAAGACTTGTCTCTCTTTTCTTTGGGTGGGGCATTGACACACCAGCATAGTCAAGTTAAGCCTTTTCTGAAATTTTGACATGCAGAGCCCGAAAGGTTCGCCATCACTGCTAAGGCTCGCACACACTATCAAGACACTCGTCTCTGAAGGTGTCTTGATAGACACGAGTCTCTTTAGACATTTAGTGTGTCTATCAAGACACCTTCAGAGAGAAGTGTCTTGAGAGTGTGTGTGAGCCTAAACCAAGACACACACCAAAAGAAGACACTGGTCGCTTTGGTGTGTGTCTTGGTTTTTAGACTTGCACACACTATCAAGACACTCATCTCTGATGGAGCCGTTTGGGAGTCGACGAACGTCCTCGTGCCGTTCAGCTTGTGGACCCGGCCGGCGCTTGGGAAGGCCGAAAGTGTGGCCTGCTTTTTCTTCGCAGTTCAAGTCTCTTCTTTCCCCAGTTGATGGAGGAAGAGCAGTCTGGGTCTCAGGGTGCAATCCCGCCCTCGACACTGGCGCTCTTGGACCGATGGTTCCAGTAGCATCAGCCCAAGAGTGCCGACAGAGAGCCTCCCCTGTGCCAGCCAACGTTGCCCGGCACAAGGGATGTTCAGGGAGGGGGTTCAGAGGCCTTGGATGCGGCTTTTAGCCTGCATCCAAGACCCAGTTGGGAGGCCACATGGCTTCCTCGGGTCTGCCGCTTAGCCTGCTGTTTAGCAGGCGCGGACCCAAGGAACCCCCCAGGGCGCCCCCAGTGCACCTAAGGTGCGCTGGATTTGGCGCAGGCCTCTCAGCCTCGCCACTCCAGCACAACTTAGGATTGCGCTCTCAGTGTGACTGAGGGCACAATCCTGGCCTGGGGTGAGGCCGGCACAGTCAGGCCAGCAAAGCTTGACTGGCACCATGGCCACCTTAACGCGCGTCTGGCTCACTCTTGGACTCGGGGAGGATGGCGCACGCCTGTGTGCTGGCCTCTCTGATTCTGAGAGCGGTCCAGACACACTTTTTTTTTGAAGATGATTTTATTGATTTTATAATTATAAAGATACAGGAAAAGGATAGTCAGTTACATAGGATGGGTATACATAGGGTTAAACAATAGGAAGTGAGGCAGTATGAGAGTAACATGTTAATGCAAAAATTAGTAATTTCCGTTATCATATATTCCATCTGAAAGGATATAATCATTATAATACACAAAACTACGTCAATTTTCATTATTCATTCAAATCTTCAATAATTTCAATAATTTCACAGTTACTTAGCAAACTCAAGTAAGAAAAGTTAATTATACCTATAATTATCTATCTCTAATTTATAGTAAAAGTCAATAAAATAATAAACTAAAAGGGAAGAACCTACTATATAAAGCACAGAAATAGAATAAACATAGATGAAGCTGGGAAGTCAAACTATTTAAACTAGCACTCTGTTGATCTCTTCATCTCTATTCATATTGCTTATATTATTTTTCAATCTTAATCTTTAATTAAACTTTGTTACAAAACTTATTCTATTAGAATTAAGACAGCCCATCTCAGAAAAAAAAAATACGCCATAAAAATAAAGAGCATAAAGATATAACATGACATCCATCACTTCGTAATCACCATTAAGCCTTAATAACATTTTTTTTCTAAAATCATATCTTAATGTAAGCTTGAGTTATCACGTACCTTTGTTTAAAAAAAAGAAAATAATCGCTTAGTTATATAATCTGACGCAAAATTACAAGCCTACAATTATCGCTTTTCAGATCAAGGCTCAATGCTAACTATTTCTTCACAAATCTCACAAGAAGGAATGAACTTTGTCACCTTTTAATCCTCATTTCTATTTATACCATTAATTCAATTTTTAAATCATAAATTTCATTAATCAAATTCCCCCCGCCCATTTATTATAAAAAGCCAAAAATTATACAAATCATTAAAAATTAACATCTGGTCAAAACCTTCCCCTCTCCTGCCACCAGAGGGGAGCCTGCTGACAATAAACACTCTCACTGTATTTGTCAGCAGACCATAAAAATATCTTATTCATAGTCTTTTTCTCTTAAATCTTCTTAGTTCAAACAGGGCTGTCCATCTTCAAAAATACACATTCCTCTTGTCCTTCCACAAAGTTCATTTCTCCAAGTCCTTAAACATGCTTCAAACATCTTTCAACTCTGATTGTAGATCTGTCGGTTTAGTTTCCTTCTCATTAACGCCATGTTGACTCAATTGCGCAGTAAAAAATTCAAGCTTTCTTTAAACATACAAATCAAAATACTCCCTATTTTTGTGTTCTCTTATCTCATTAATAAATCCTCTTGATCTGCAAATAGGACTGTCCGTTTTCAAGTAAATGAGCTCCAATAATAAATCTTCTGCTTCGCCTCTCGACGCCATGTTTAATCTGCTACGCAGCAAAAAATTCAGCATAGAACAGAGTACTTTTTTATTCCATATTTCAGCTTACCACGCCACATCAAAGCATTTAGAAAAGAAAATAGAAACAGAAGCAGAAAAGAAAACAGCGATGCACTTCAGTGGATATCTTGTGTTGAAGATTAAGCAGGTTTAATTCCACTGACCTCACTGGCCCGCAGCCAACTCTCCAGTGCACTTCACGCCAAGATGTTAAACATTTACGCCTACACACCACTTCTTCTTCCCACACGATTGTCTTCATTAGGGGGACTTCTGAAGACCTTCCAGATGCTGTAATCCATCATTCTCTCTCCGGTGTTGTTGTCACTCTCCAAGTCAGAGACCGTCCACACGGTCTGCCAGAAGGCAGAGTCTCTTCTGCTCCCCAGTCACAAGCAAACATCATTCACCTCCGGAGTTGGCCACTATCCAGAGGCTAGATGTTAATGCTTACCCCCAACCCAGTTCTACTACTGGAGTTGGGCCCGAACCCCTTGCAGAGATTCAGGAAAGAACACAAGCCCCAGCCACTCATAAAAAGCGACTGCCATGTTCAAGTCTCTGGCTCCTCCCCCACTTGACGGTCTCCCTTGTGCCAGCCAAACTTTGTACCTGGCCTTCCGTTTCCCCTAAACCTGCCACCTTCTGCAGGTTGGTTTCTACCCCACAGGTTCAGGATGCAATCCTGGAGTTCGGCCGGCACAGGTAGGTCAGCAAAGTTTGGCTGGCATAAGGGCCACCGTAAGGTACGTTTGGCCCACTCTCGGAGTCAGAGTCAGAGAGGCCAGCACACAGACGTGCACCATCCCCCCACTCCGAGAGTGATCCAAACATGTTTTATGGTGGCCCTTGTGCCAGTCAAACTTTGCAAACTTTGTACCAGTCCAGGTTAGGATTCAGGATGCAAGTGTGCCAGTTAGGCCAACTCCAGTTTAGGATTGCGTCCTGAATCCTAACCTGGAGTTGGACTGGTACAGTTAGGCCAGCAGTTTGGCTGGCACAAGGGCCACTGTAAGGTATGTTTGGACCACTCGCGGAGTCAGAGAGGCCAGCACACATACGTGTGCCATCCTCCCTGACTCCAAGTGTGGTCCAAACGCCTTTTATGGTGGCCCTGGTGCCAGTCAAACTTTGCTGGCCTAACTGTGTCTGTTAGGCCAACTCCAGGTTAGAATTGCATCCTGAATCTGGGGAGTAGAAACTAACCTTTTGCTGCAGAAGGAGGCAGGTTTAGGGCAAACAGAAGGCCAGGTACAAAGTTTGGCTGGCACAAGGGAGAGCGTCAAGTATGTCTGGACCGCTCTCGGAGGCAGAGAGGCTGGCACACAGGCGTGCGCCATCCTCCCCAAGTCCAAGAGTGGTCCAAACGTGCGTTAAGGCGGCCCTGGTGCCAGTCAAGCTTTGCTGGCCTGACTGTGCCGGCCTCACCCCAGGCCAGGATTGTGCCCTTGGTCACACTGAGAGCGCAATCCTAAGTTGTGCTGGAGTGGCAAAGCTGGCAGGCCTGCACCAAATCCAGCACACCTTAGGTGCACTGGGGGCGCCCTGGGGGGTTTCTAAGGGAGGGGGGCTACAGGCCTCATTGTGCCAAAATTTACCCTATCAACAGCAGTGACAGTTCACAAGCACACAAAGCCACTCCTGCCCCTCTCCCACTCTGCCCCCAACCACCCTCCCACATATTGGAGGGGGCAGGTGCTGCCTGAAGCAGTGCCCCCCTCCGATACTTGGAGGAGCCTGGCCCCTTGGAGCCCAGTGGCTGTGGGGTGGGCAGCTCCCCTGATGGCCAGAGGAGTGTCGGGCGGCTGCCCTGTTGCAGAGGCCTGATAGTCCTCCAAGGAGCAGAGTTACGAGCTAAGTGCTGCTGAGCCAAGGGGCTTCCTGGCACTTCAAGGGGTGCCCTTTCCCTCCAACTAATAGCAGCTGGAAGGAAAGGGCACCCCTTGAAATGCCAGGAAGCCCATTGGCTTGGCAGCGCTCAGCTCTCCTCCGCTAGTTGGAGGACTATCCGGCCTCTGCAACAGGGCAGCCGCCCGACACTCCTCTGACCATCAGTGGAGCTGCCCGCCCCACAGCCAGTGGGCTCCAAGGGGCCAGACTCCTCCAAGTATCGGGGGGGAGGCACCGCTTCAAGCAGCACCTGCCCCCTCCGATATGTGGGGGAGGGCAGCTGGGGGCGGTGGCACTCTGGGCCACCTCCTTCTCCCCCCTTTTTAAAGGGGGGGAGGAGAAGGTGGGGACAGCAGCGTGGGGCTGTGCTCCCAAGTGCCACCTTCCCCGCCCCCAGGACTGCCTCTGCCAGAGGCCAGCCCTGACACCCCCACTGAACCCCCCAGCCCACCGATCATACTTACCTACTTGCCCTCACAGTTGCTCTCCAGCTCTCCTCTGAGTCAGAAGGTGGGGGGCTCGAGCCCTGAGGCCAAAGCTGGGGCCTTTTTCAGGCCTCTAAGGCCCCCAGCTTTGTCCTCAGGGCTCCAGCCCTCCCACCTTGTGAGTTCTCCCAGACAGTTTGTTGTTGCTGAATAAAGAAACCACACACCCTGTAAAAAGTGAGTTTTCATTGTGCTGCCAGCGAAATATATACAAGACGATGAACAGGACAGGAACGCGGCAGTCTGGTCCCTCGTCGTTTTCAAACCCTTGCAAAACATAAGAGATGCAAGTTTGGCTCCACCTTCTCGAGGAACTGCCCTGAGTCGTTGGGGAGAGAAATCAGAAATTCTTCAATCCATCAAAGGAAATAACTTCACATTTCAGTTCAAAACAACAACACCACTCAATCTGCGGGACCCTTCAGAAGAACAGCCCAGCTAGCTAGAAAGGTTCCTGCTAAAATTAGTTAGAGCTGTTTAGGGGTGCTGGAACCAAACATTTCTTCTCTACAATTCCAAGCCAGAAATGGCTAAAAAATCAACCAAAGTGCTTCCAAAGGTTTCTAGCGCTACGAACCTTTTCTTGGCCATGGAGTTTGACGTAATCAGTCTATGTGCACTTCTGCATTTCTTCTGTGATTAGCACTCTTAGGGGAAGCACCAGAATCCAAGAGGGCTTTTAGATAGATACATGCTAAAATAAGAGACAAGTGTCTTGATAGTGTGGGACTCAACCAAGATGCACACCAAAAGAACAAGACATGGGAAAAATCTAGAGTGGGGGAAGAAAGTAAGACGCTAAGAAAGAAACTGGAAACTCAGAACAAGACAAGGGAAAGACAGTAAGTCTAGAATGGGGCAGAACAAGGGCAGGAATCAAAACACACGGTGGGGGGGGGAGAAACTAAGAGACTAGGGAAAGAAAGTCCCACACTATCAAGACACTTGTCTCTTATTTTAGTGTGTATCTCTCAAGACACCCTCAGAGACAAGTGCCTTATTTGAGGGTGTCTTGATAGTGTGGGACTTAATCAAGGTACAACACTGAAGTCTCACACACAGTATCAAGATGTTGTAGACTTGCAGACGCAAGGATTCGAGACCACAGGGGTGGAAGGAAAGTATCAAGCTGTTTTTATTTTAAAGTTGCGCAACTTGTCTCAGAGGAATTTCAATTTCCAAATTCTGAGCCCCGAACAAAGTGAGGCTTGGCTTTTTATACATTTCATACGTACCTTGCTTATACATTTCCTGGGTCTGCATAGATAAGCTATATTGATTGGCTACCTGCATTTGCCTGCCCATGTAGACTTGCCGAGGTTTTTGTGTTCTTTGAAGTTTGTGGTTACAGGTTTCCTGTGGAACTTAACTTGAACAGCTTAGCAGGTGTTTAACCTTTTCACTTCAGACAGGTGTCTTGGTGGTACAGGTGTAATCAAAGCCACAATCAGGGTCGGGGGAAGAGCATTTACTAGGAAGGTTAGCAAAGCCCACTTTCTTACCTGATCTCGGCAGGGCGGCCTCAGCCTGTTTTGCAGCCAGGCTGAACCGCAGAACTTAGCTAGACAGAGTAGGTGGGGGTGAGGGGTGTCTGGCCTTGCAAATGTTGTCAGAGGCAAGCTTTTTCAGTTTTTGATTTTTAACCATCTTTTCTTGCCCACCTGAGGTTCAATAAAACTACAGTTCACTGAAACAATGAGTGCATTATTTTTGAAGCTGTGTAATTTCTTGTAATTTCCTGCTGATGAGGGTGAAAGAGGAAAGTGCAAAAATTGGCTTGAAGCTCAACATTAAAAAAAACTAAGATCTTGGCCACCACTCCCATCACTTCCTGGCAAATAGAAGGGGAAGAAATGGAAGCAGTGACAGACTTTATCTTCCTGGGCTCCAAGATCACCGCAGATGGTGACTGCAGCCATGAAATTAAAAGACGTTTACTTCTTGGGAGGAAAGCTATGGCGAACCTAGACAACTTAATGAAAAGCCGAGACATCACCCTGCCAACAAAGGTTTGCATAGTCAAAGCAATGGTTTTCCCAGTAGCTATGTATGGCTGTGAGAGCTGGACCATACGAAAGGCAGAGCGCCGAAGAATAGGTGCTTTCGAATTATGGTGCTGGAGAAGACTCTTGAGAGTCCCCTGGACTGCAAAGAGGTCCAATCGGTCCATCCTACAGGAAGTCAAGCCTGATTGCTCCCTGGAAGGACAAATCCTGAAGCTGAAGCTCCAATACTTTGGCCACCTCATGAGAAGAGAGGACTCTTTAGAAAAGACCCTCATGCTGGGAAAGATTGAAGGCGAAAGGAGAAGGGGGCGGCAGAGGATGAGATGGTTAGAGAGTGTCACCGAAGCAATGAATATGAAATTGGGCGAACTCCGGAAGCTAGTGGAGGACAGGGAGGCCTGGCGTGCTGTGGTCCATGGGGTCGCGAAGAGTTGGACACGACTTAGCGACTGAACAACAACAACAACAAATTTCTTGTTGTTCACCATTTCCTGACACCCACTATTAATGGTCTAGAAGGAAAAAGAAAATATTTCCTCCCTCCTTTTTCCGCCCTTCCTGTTTACACTGTTTTCCCCGCCTTCCATTTTCTACTGTAATATTCTCGAAATTCTGAACATTAACAGAATTTGTTTTATGGGGGGGGGTGAGTGTAGAAGTTAAAAAAAAATACTCTTAATAGTCTAGAAGTAAAAAAGAACCACTCTCATATTGACAACTACTTGTGTTATGAAGAGATTTTAATGAAATTTCCCTATATATTTATCTACTTTTTGCCCACCCTCCCCTTTTTTTCTTTCCTTCCCGTTCACACTTTATTTCTGCTTGTGTAGATTTCAAAAAATAAGTTTATCAAAACAGTGCAATCCAAGTTTAAATAGACAGCAAGTAGCATTTTGTCAGGTATGTTCAGTAATATAATTATGAGGAATTTAACCTTGTAATTGCATATTAAATCATAATAAGGTTACCAATAATGTTTCTACACGATCACATGTTTTTATTTTCGTAAGTTTTTATTTTTATTCAATCCTAAACAGTACGAGCAAAGCAATCTGAAATGCTTGGAATTAGGATTGTTTTGAGTATACGCACATGGCTGCTAAGCCCGCCCCCTGGCTTCACTTGGCTCCTATTACTTCTTAAGGGATGCCGTCTCCAGTGAATTTAAGCTTCTCCTCGCGCCCTTCCCGGCCACCGTCCCTGCAAGGGGCGTGTCTGACCCTGCATGCTCCTCCCTCCCATTCCGCCCCGCCCCTCCCGGCCACCGTCCCTGCGTAGGGCACGTCCAAGGAGGTTTAATTCACTGGAGGCGGCCTCCCTTAAGAACTAATGCTGGTGAAGTGAAGCCAGTGGGCGGGCTTAGCCGCCATGTTAGTTGACTGTTATTATTTTAAAAAGAGCACTTTGGAAAATAAAAAAAAACCCAGTGACATGTTAGTGTTTTTTGTTTTTAAAAGAATCTTTATTTCAAACATACAGAAGAGGAACAATTACTACTGTCAGGCAAACAGTGCCTGCCTCCAGTTGTCATTTTTTGGTACCAATTAAAAAAGAAATTGTTATTGTTGATTTAATAACCCACCTTATTGCCCAGTGTTAAAATAGTACATTTTAAAATTAAAACAGCATTAAAAAAAGAGCACTTTGGAAAACAAAAAAACCCCAGTGGCAGGAGCTCACAGTATTTAAAAAGTACGTTTTAAAATTAAAACAGCATTAAAAAAGAGCACTTTGCAAAATAAAAAACCCCTGGTGTCACGGGCTTCCAGTCTTGAAATAGTATGTTTTAAAATTAAAACAGCATTAAAAAAAGAATTTATTTTTAAATGAACGATTGAAACAATCCAACTGAAGCAGTTCAGTTAAAAACCCCTGCCCCATGTGTCCTCTGGTGGGCTTTCCGCCAGGCAGGTGAACGGCTTCTCCCTTCTCCCCTCGGTGGATCCTCTCGGGCCGCCTCAGGCTGCAGCGACGGCTGGACGTCTTCCGGCACTCCATGCGCTGGTGTTTCTTTCCTGGAAGACAGAATCTGGGTGAGCGGAGCAGCGGAGAGGCCTCTCCAGTGGACCCCTCGGCATGTGGGGAATTGTGCCTGGGACTGCAGCCCTGCCCGGCGGCCGGCTCTCGGTCAGCCGTTGCAAAGGAGCAGCCCAATGTGCCTGCTGGGCCCGACCACGTCCTGGGACGGGGGCTACTCTCTCAGTCCCTGCGGGAAACTGCACAGCACAGCTTCCAACAGGGCAAGCCAGCGCTCAGGGCGGGAAGTGACATCGTCAAGCAGGAAGTGTTAAAATTGGTGGAGCGCCCCCTATTGGTTTCTTCTAATAGTGCACTCAGAGCAAAGCTAAGAGCAGACACTGAGACAACGAAGGCAAAACAAACATTGGAATTCATGGATAAACCAAGCACATAACTTGCATTAAAATAGTTGCAGAACTTGGGTTCAAAAGACAAGCAAAAAGAGATAAAAGTCCCGAATCAAACTACAGCTGATAGCAGGTCATAATAGCAGGTCAAACTGACAAAGCAACAGTTCTGACCAAGTCTTACCTAGTCCAAGATGTACAGCATATCCAGCAGTGAAACCAACAGCATCTTCTCCCCAGTAAATCAGGCAGTGAAACAGGATGAAGCAGCATGATATGATACAGCACAAGAGGTAAAGCAAGATAGAGTTGACTCCAACAAGGTGTCTGCTTAAGTACCTCCAAGAGATCACTGCTGACCAATCCCTGATCTACATCCACATGTGCCATTCTGCACGTAGGCTGAATAATCTTCATTGCAACCACCTGGCCTTACTTCAACCCATTAACAATGTTATCTTAAAGTAGCCGTTCTTGCCCTGAAAATGTCTCTAGGCCTCCACACTGTTTCTCTCCTAGAAACATGGAGTTGTTGTGAGAACAGACCCCCCCCCCCCCGCCCTGAGGATTCTCTCAGGCTTTGTTAGGCTTTTCCTGGCTGGCCTGGCTGGCCTGGCCCAGCCATGCCTGCAACCATCATGAACTCTCCTGGCTTACAGCAAACTGCTTCAGCCACGTGGAACCACCAAGCTTTCCTCCTGGCTCTGCAGCCACGTGAAAACACTAAGCTCCTTTCACCCAACAGTGCAAGCCTCTACCATGGAAGAACTGCAAAACCTGGCCCTTGTGAAAACCATAGAGGCGGCAACTCTGGTGGGAGGAACACTCCTTGGCGGGAGCGGCTGTTGGGGGCCTCCTTGGCCTGGCTCTGTACCCCATTGTGGTCATTTGGCTTATAGGTAAAATGGTGCTCATTTGCTATCTCATGATGGTCAGATGCACAGGGACCTGTAAGGGGGGGACCAAAATGTAAGCAATTTTGACTCCATTTTGGAAGTTGGGCTGCTGTGAGTCTCTTAGCGTGGACATTCCAAAGCCCCCCTCCCTAAGGGTCTTGTAATGCAAATCTGATGTCTGACAAAAGGAGCATTAAAAGGACCATTTAAGCCTTAAGAGGGGTGCAGTGATGGCAGGCACCTCAGTTTTAGGCTTGCCACCTTTGAAGGAAGAGATTTTGCCACAGTGGAAGGAACCCAGAAAGATATTCAAGGTCTTTAAAGGTCTTTCCACACTGTACTGAGGCCTAATCCTAGTGGGGGAGTGAGCAGCACTTAAAGTGACAGCCTAATCCTACCTAAATCCTCCTATGCTTGAGACATAGCCCACTATTAACATAAGGACATTGTACAACCCATCATGGCCTATAGCACACGATGGACTTTTCCTCCAGAAATCTGTCCAATCTCCTTTTAAAGGCACCCAGGCCAGATGCCATCACAACCTCCTGTGGCAAGGAATTCCACAGATTAACTACCCGCTGGGTAAAAAAGTATTTCCTTTTATCTGTTCTCACTCTCCCAACACTCAATTTTAACGGATGCCCCCTGGTTCTGGTGTTGTGAGAGAGGGAAAAGAACATCCCTCTATTCACTCTGTCCCTCCGTGCACAATTTTGTATGTCTCAATCAAGACCCCCTCCCTCAGGCGCCTTTTTTCTAGGCTGAAGAGCCCCAAACGCTGTAGCCTTTCCTAATAAGCTGGAGCCCCTGGCCTGTCCAGTGTGAGGAAGGGTCTTGGGTTGCAGGGAAGAGACTTTGCCTGGGTCTGGGGAGGGCAGGTAGGCAGACTCTGGGGGCTGGAGGTTCTGTGGGTGAACCGTCTCTGCCTTGCCTGCCAGTTCAGCTTCCTCTGTTCCTAGGCTGCTATTAGTTGGAGGGAAAGGGCACCCCTTGAAGTGCCAGGAAGCCCCTTGGCTCAGCAGCACTTAGCTCGTAACTCTGCTCCTTGGAGGACTATCAGGCCTCTGCAACAGGGCAGCCGCCCGACACTCCTCTGGCCATCAGGGGAGCTGCCCACCCCACAGCCAGTGGGCTCCAAGGGGCCAGGCTCCTCCAAGTATTGGAGGGGGGGAGGCACTGCTTCAGGCAGCACCTGCCCCCTCCAATACGTGGGAGGGTGGTTGGGGGCAGAGTGGGAGAGGGGCAGGAGTGGCTTTGTGTGCTTGTGAACTGTCACTGCTGTTGATAGGGTAAATTTTGGCACAATGAGGCCTGTAGCCCCCCTCCCTTAGAAACCCCCCAGGGCGCCCCCAGTGCACCTAAGGTGTGCTGGATTTGGTGCAGGCCTGCCAGCTTTGCCACTCCAGCACAACTTAGGATTGCGCTCTCAGTGTGACTGAGGGCACAATCCTGGCCTGGG
>JAJKFI010007608.1:0-14201 GCA_029204185.1 Lerista edwardsae
GGTTAGACAGCAGGTCAGTGAACTGTGCTAAAGTGGTTCTAGGCACACTAGGCACAGAGTGAACTGTGAAGGTTCTAGGTTCTTCACTACTTTGGTTCTTGGTTAGTCATGCAAATGGGATTGTGATGTGAGGGCCACTTGGCACAGCTGCCCATGATGTCCTCTGTATGGTGGGCCCTCCTAGTTGCTTCTTCCTCCAGGGCTAGTCCAGGGCCGGCTTTAATGCCTCACATTGGGCCCCACAGCTTTTATAGCCAGCCCTGGGCTAGTCACATCTCCTCCCCAGTTTAAGAAAGAGCTCCATTTACCTGATAAACTCTTCAATAGGGCCAGAGCTCCATTCTTATTGGAGCCTTATGCTGGTGGAGCTAATAGCACATGTACAGCAGTGCAAAAGCTGCTGGCTGTCACATGCTTCTGAGGGCGCAATCCGAAACTGAGTTAGGCCAACATAAACTAAGCCAGCCAAGTTTGGCCAGCACAAGGGCCACCGTAAAGTATGTTTGGACCACTCTCTGAGTCATAGAGGCCAGCACACCATCTTCCCTGACTCCGAGAGTAGTCCAGACATGCTTTATGGTGGCCCTTGTGCTGGCCAAACTTGGCTGGCTTAGTTTATGTTTAACTCCAGACTGGGCCCTAACAATTCAGCCCTGGCCCAACACATGAATTGGAACTCAGAAGAACTGATCCCCCCTGAGTTTCAAGGCCCAAGACTCTCACAAGACTCTGCATTTAATAACTATACCTCACACTTGATAGGCCTATGTCTTGAATTCAATTTGGATATACTCAACGGTTCCACTGCTAGTGACATCCCAGGTAGATTAACTCACTTCTCTTCTAGGGGGACTATAGTCCTAGATTACGCACTTGCCTCCTCAGATGTTTTGCCCCTTCTCTCGGACTTTATTATTGACCCCCGGTCTGATAGTGATCATTTGCCCATTCTTCTTGTTCTAACTCTTCCCTCCCCCAACACGATGCCAAACTATCCCCGGCCACAACTTGCACCCCGACTTAAATGGTCCCCTAAGATTGAGGAAGCTTTCAACGTTTGGTCTAGAGAGAGCAAATCTATAAATTTAAATCAAAAGCTGACCGAGACCAACTTGCCCTCTACTGCTATCGCTATTTATGAGTCTCTCTCCAAGGCACTAGTCCAGTTTCTCAGAGCATCTCTCCCCATTAACTCCCATAAACACGCCCCTTCTTGGTTTGATAGAGAATGCTGGATCGCCAAGAAGTGTGTTAGACAGTTTTTTCTCTCACTCTGCCGTGACCCTTCTCCAGCCCTCCAAAATCATATTTCCATTTCAGGAAATCATGTCAAACTCTTCTAGAAGAAAAGAAGCATTCATTTGCTCAACATAACTGGCAATTATTTTATGAAGCAATTCATTCCAACAATCACAATTTTTTTTGGTCCCTTGTTCCCAGAATCTTTTCAGCCCCGGTCAAAGATCACACTCTGTATCTCCCTGACTTACCAGAATGGCCACCAGTCACTCTTGACGAGGTGGAAGAACTTATCAATACCTTGAAACCTGGGAAAGCTCCTGGCCCAGACGAAATTCCAACTGAAATTCTTACTAGTAACCCCTCTTGGTGGTCGGAACCTTTATCTAACCTATTCACACTAATTAACCAATCAGGACTCTTCCCCGACTCCTGGCTATCCTCAATTATTGTACCCATTTTTAAAAAGGGCGATCCTGCTCTTCCGAACAACTACAGGCCAATAAGCCTCCTTTCATTCATTGGGAAGCTCTATTCTAAATATCTACTTAACAGACTCACATCTTGGGCCCTCTCGAAAGCCTTTCTGAGCAGGGAACAAATAGGTTTCCGCCCGGGTGCTTCCACAGTCGACTATGCCTTCACGCTATCCTTTTTGGCCGAAAAATACTCTGATCATCATGGAGTTAAACTGTATATGGCCTTTATAGATCTCAGAGGAGCGTTTGATTCAATCAACAGGGATATCCTGTGGAAGAAATTGGCCAACTAGGGGATGGACCCCGTCTTCTTTTCCTGATTCAATGTCTTCACTCTTCCAATTTGTGTCGAATTCGCCTTGACGGCACAGGCTCCATGACTGATGAAATTCCCATCAACAAAGGAGTCCGTCAAGGTTGTATACTTGCTCCTTCCCTTTTTAACTTATATCTCGCTGACCTGCCTTCTTTTCTTTCTAGTTCTGAAAACTCCCCTCCCTCCCTCAATGGTGTTCCCATCCCCATTCTTCTTTATGCAGATGACACAGTGCTGCTGTCAGTCACTAAATCTGGCCTTCGTCCCCTGCTATCTTCTTTCCAAGAATACTGCCTTTCTAACGAATTATCAATTAATTCTGAGAAAACCAAAATTTTGGTCTTCTCGAAATCCTCCGCCCCAACTGCCTGGAAGATCGGTAAATTATCATTCCAGCAAGTTCAGACTTTTAAATATTTGGGGATCACTTTCCACTTTCAACACAGCTGGCTTCCCCACCGTAAATCTGCCATTTCTTCAGCCTTGCTACATTTAAACACGATTGCCCGATTTCATTTCAACAGCGGCAATCAGTACATCCTGGCTGCTCTCCACATATTTCAAATTAAAACCCTTTCCCAACTTCTATATGGAGCCCCAATCTGGATCGGGGCTGTAAATCAAGATCTCGACAAAGTAGCTGCCTCCTTCCTAAGAAGGATTCTTGGGGTCCCTAATTTAATCAGATTGTCCACCTTGATACTTGAATTAGGCATTCATCTCCCTTCTACCACCGCTTGGTCCCTCACCTTTAAGTTTTGGCTTCGTTTGCATCTCAATATTCACCCTGATTCCATACTTTCTGACTTACTAAGATCCTTTCTTATCCAAGTGGTTTAAACTTCTTGACACCAAGCTTTCATCTCTGGACCTCTCCCCTGAATCTCTTACAGACATTAACCTTCATAGAGCGCATCAAATCATTAAATCTAAACTCTGGGAACAGGAACTTAATCTATTACTCCCTAATTTAAACCCTACTTGTTCCCCTCACTTTTTTGGCCTTTCCCCTTCATTTGGTCGCCCCTCAAACTATTTCAGTAAATTAATTAATCCCAGCTAAAGGAGAGCATTCACGCTAGCGAGGCTGAACATCTTTCCATCAGCTGTTCATCTTGGCAGATTTTCAAACATACCACACAATAACAGACTTTGCCTCTTTTGCTCATCTGAGCCAGATACTTTAGGTCATATATTACTTCGTTGCCTGGCCCATCAACACCTAAGGAATAATATCTTTGAACCTTTCTTGTCTTCTCTCTCTGCCTCTTTCACTGACCCTCTACCTATCCTTTTAAGTGATAATTTGGCGACTATCTCCAATTTGGTAGCAGATTTTTTACTAGCGGTCTCTAAATCAAAACCCGTTCCCTAACCCTTTCCCCACTACCTTCCCAGTTTATCCCTCCATGATTATTCCTAATTTGTTTGTAATACCAAGGCATCAACTGATACTGTTGTACACTTTTCTCTTCTCTTGTTTTTTTTAATGCCAATAAAGGATTTATAAATTGAAATTGAAACTGAGTTAGGCCAACATAAACTAAGCCAGCAAAGTTTGGCCAGCACAAGGGGCACCGTAAAGTATGTTTGGACCACTCTCAAGAGTCAGAGAGGCCAGCACACAGACATGAGCCATCTTCCCTACTCCGAGAGTAGTCCAGACATGCTTTATGGTGGCCCTTGTGCTGGCCAAACGTGGCTGGCTTAGTTTATGCCGGCCTAACTCCAGTTTAGGATTGCACTCTGAGTCGCTGCAAGGCTACTTCCATAAATGGTGAGAGGTGCTGAGCGCACCTCACTCAGCTTTGTAAGATTGACAAGGGAAGCTTTACAAGGGGGGGCGGTTGTGGTTGGAATGGAATGACAGCAGCAGCAGGAGGGGTAACATATTACCTCCCAGGAGTGATGCTGTCGACCACTTTCAATCATTGCCCCAAGTTTGGACTTGGATGTCTGCATCTTATCCAAAGCATGTGCTATGGCGTAGACTGCATTGTAGATACTGTAGCTCTGGCCCATCATGCTCACTTCAAAGAGAGTCCCAGGGAGGCTCTCCAGGTTCTCTTGCCCAGTGCAGGTAGTCATACCCTCCCTGCCTTGATCAGAAAACGAGCAGTCGAAAGCCTGTTCCCAGAAAAGTCGGAGAAAACCGTCTCCTTTTGGAGAGTTGGGATGTAAGATCTGGAGGAGTTCTGTAAAACCAAAAACTTCATTGGAATGGACTGCAAAAGACAAGGCACCATCGAACATGTCTATATCAAAAGCTCTGTATATTTTGTCTGCAGCAAAATTCCACTGGGCGGTCATTATCCACACTTTACCAGTGGAAATTTTTCCAATATCTTCCAATATTGTATATAAATATATCGAAAATTTCAAAAAAAATGCCGTCAGGACACTTGCATTTACAACAATGACTTTGACTTTGGAGCTGAGGATTGAATTTGCCTTCAACTGGAGGTGTTCAGCTGGGACAATCAGCAGGTGTTCAGAATATTCGTCTACAGCTTGAGATACAGCTGGTGTTTTTTCATTGAAGGCTGCACAGATGCCATTCTGAGAAAGCATTGGCATCAACGTCTGCAGAAATATGTCTCCATTCTCATCATCTCCTGTTACAATCCCAACCCACGTCCATTGGAAATGCACAAGCAAATGCACAATCCCTCTGTACTGATGTTCTTCATTGGGGACCATCCGGTAGAAGGAAGGGAACTGCAATTGAACGTTCTTCAGTGGAGCTATTACACAATAAGCAACCTTTGGAAAAAAAATAAAATGGTCAGAATTTATTCATGCCAGAATGATCCTGTCCACATATTTATTGGTATGGAGCCCTGGAGCAAAGTCTGAACCAGAATTCAAGGGAATGAATTCAGAGGTTCTCAAACCGTGGGTCAGTGGCCCACAAGCCTTTTTATGGTGGTTTGTGAAACTGACTGGGGGCACAATCCTAACCTGGGGTTAGGCTGGCACAGTTAGGCCAGCAAACCTTGAGCAGTGTAAAGTATGTTTGTACCGCTCTCTGAGTCCGAGAGGCCAGCACACAGACGTCCACCATCCTCCATGACTCAGAGAGTGGTCCAAATGTGCTGGCCCCATTGTGCTGGCCAAACTTTGCTGGCTAAATGTGTGCTGGCCTAACTCCAGGTTAGGATTTCACCCTGGATCAATTATCTTATGTGCATCAAAGATTAAATAACTTTCTACTTTGGGGGAGAACTTCTGCCCAATCACCATTATCGCCACTGAGACTTGAGCACCTGGTAAAAAAAAAAGGTAAAGGTTTCCCCATGACCGAATGGTCTAGTTGTGACTGACTATAGGGGGTGGTGCTCATCTCTGTTTCAAAGCCTGTAGAGCCGGCATTTTGTCTGAGGACAAGCTTCCATGGTCACGTGGCCGGCATGACTATACACGTAGCGCACGCAATGCTGTCACCTTCCCACCAAAGTGGTCCCTATTTATCTACTTGCATTTAGGTGCTTTCAAACTGCTAGAATGGCAGGAGTTGGGACAAGCAACGGGAGCTCACTCAGTCGCACAGTCTTGAGCTCCCAATCTTCTGGTCGGAAAGCCCAGCAGCAGGGGTTTAACCCGCTGTGCCACCATGTCCCTGAGCACCTGGTACAGTGAAACTTGTTTTTAGAAAGTTGGGTCCGCACAAACCCTCATTCTTCTCTTCCTTGTTGCTATGTTAATCTTGTATTGGAGAACTTGCTCTTCATCAACACTCATTGGGGCATATCCGTGTACAATAGAAGAGCTTGCCTGCACTCTTTGAACATGTTTGTGAACTGCGTATTCCACTGTTACCTTGTTCTGTGCTCAGTTTTCCAAATCTGGCCGAACCTTCAATTGATTCTCGATCCCTTTTGCCATTTCTCCAGCATAGAATTGGCCTTCACCACAGCAGCACACTGGATGGATCTGTTCCCTGTGCTATCCACTGTCACCACAAGATCTGCTGCCCCATCTGATAGACCAGTGTACACCAACCTGGTGGTCAGGACCCCAAAGGTTCTTGGTCACTGAAACAAGTTCTTCGTCACAGAAACTTACAGGATGGAAAAGGGTGAAGACCACTGGACTAGAGCATGGCTGGGTAAAAGGGGAGTCATCCAATATGCCCCATCAGGTATCAAGGGATTGTGTCCCAGGGCGCAATCCTATGCATCCGCTCCCTTACCATAGAGTAGGCTCCAGACTCCCCTATGTGCTCCTTGGATCTGTGCCCGCTAAAGAGCAGGTGCATATCCAAGGAGACCACACGGCCCGAATTGGGGCTGTGCAGCCCCGCAAATGAGCTTAGGATGTGGCTGTATGGCCACCTCCCAAGCCCGCCCATGTCACGCCCAATTCCCACCCCTGCCTCCCTCCAATCCCCATGCCATCTCGGCACGGACCCTCCCTTTTGCTGCCCGGCTTCATTCAGCGTGATATAGACTCAGCGTGGACACAGCAGGGATGGTGCTGTGTTGCTTTATTGCCAATTGGCGCTAAGCACCAGATAGGATGGCGCTGCCAGTCCTGCTCAGGTTCTTCACAATTGTTCTAAAATAGCTTTCACTAATCCAAGGCCTTGTTGTAACATTTTCTGCTCTACCTAACAGGAAGATTCGGCTACAGTGAACAGTGCTTGGAAGCCATTTGGGGGTGGGGAGTGGGTGGCGACAGGGGTGGGAGGAGAGGGTCCTGGGAGGGGGCCATGGGTTCGACCATGGGTCCTCAGTCTTATACTATGTATTAATCCATTTATTGCGGTCATTGCACAAAAACGTTTCTATATCACTGTTATAGATCAAGTTTTAGTTCCATTTTCAGATACTTCACTCCATGAAATTCCCTGTCCCACAAACATTGATTGCAAGCAAATTGCAAAACAGTGGCACAGATCTCTGTTATATCACAAACACAAGAAAAAGGAAGGCATGCTTGTATTCTTAGAAGCATTTTTTCAACTGGAAAGACAGTCATCCTACCTGTGGTATTTTGTAGGTGCTTAAGAGAGTAGCCATGTGGCGAGAGATTTCAGAATCAAGTCCTCCAACAGCAGCTATCAGATTCTTATGTTTTTTACATTGGAAGTTGGGTACTATCTCATTCCAGGTGGAAAGAAGTTTCAGAGTGTGATAGTAAACAATTCTTTCGCTAGCATAACTGTTATAGATCTGAAACCCCAGGCTGACATTGGGAAGGATGTTGGGGTTGGCATTGATTTCCTGCACAGCAAACACCAGGGACAGGACATGCTGGTAGAATTTTGGTTGTCCACTGAAAGAAGATGGAAATTATGTGTCAGATATAAAACCAGATATGGAGAAGTTGTTTGCAAGCATGGCCTTGTCTTTTCTGATCTGAAATTATTTATGAACTTCATAGTAATAGAACACAGAAAAGACAAAATCATACATCGCTTCAATCGCTCACAGCACAAGATTCTTACCCAAGGCTTTTGTCTTTGCCACAGTAAGTCCTGGGCTAGTAGTGCAACTGTATTCCGCTCTCATGTGCTGGGGGCTTCAGGACCACTAGTGTAAAAATTGAGAGGCCGCACATATGCAAAAGCGGCTCCTATCCTCTTGGAGCAGGCAGGTTAGCAGTCCTAGCACAGCCCTGTGGCCGCTTGACTTGTGGAATTTCACAAGTCATTTTGACTTGAGTCAAAAGACACCAATGAGTCTTGTGTTGCTTCATAAATGAATTGCTAATGTTCTGAGGGAATGATTTGAACCGTCAAGCTTCATGATTCAAGTCCAGCATTCTAACCACTATACGACGGTGGCTTTCTAAGTCTTTCTAGCTCTGACTTAGCATGGATATATTTTCTCCCATCCCTTCTCTCCACTCTTTCTGGGTTTAAAAGTGGGTTTGGAGAAGCAGCTCTGATGTTTCCATGGAGATCTTCCAGTGGGTCTGAGTTTTAAAAGTGGAGTTTGAAAGGCTTGCATTTGGTGACATCGAGCCTTAACAAAACAAAAAACAAACACGTAGCTTGCTTAATTCCCTGCCTCTTTAGGAACAGCTTCAGTTGTCTGCCTTCTGGTAGCTATATCCCTCTCTGTGAGGAGGCAGATGTTAGGGCTTTCCATCATGTAGTGGGGAAATTAACTGTTATGTTCAGTGGTGTCATTCTGTAATGAACTAACGGAACGGTGGGCGGGACTAACCGCGTGATTGGCTGCGCGGTTCTGACGCGTCGCCACCGTTCCGAGCCCCGCGCGGGCACCTCTGGCTTTGGAGGGGGTGCCCGCTTGCCTGGGTGGCGTGCTGGGTGCTGCGGAGAGCCACAGAGGGGCGCACCACCCGGAAGAAGCCCTCCGCAGCAGAACAGCAGGCGGCAATGCGTCGCGGGGCCCCTGTCAATCAAGGGGTAAGTCCCGCTTGCGTTCCGGTAGTTCATTATAGAATGACACCACTGGTTATGTTCCAGAGCCAAGAGGTTTGAAGCTTCTCTGGTGCATGTACAAAATAACTAACGTAAAATGAGGGGAGAAAATGGAGGCTATTAAGAACGGGTTCCAACTCGTTCTGTTTTCGGGTCCTGAAGATAGAGTCAGTTGCAGAGTCTTTCACATTCAAGACTCGAGTCTAGCATGAATCAATGAAAACATGCAAAATACGAGTCTCAAGTCCTGACTGCTTTTGCCCCCATATCTCGCAGAATAAATGTAAGTGAATCAGAGCATCATGGGGCAACACAAGGAGGAAGCAGAAGGAGGAAGAGGCAGAAATAGGAAGGAAGCAGTCCCATCCCTTCCACGACTTCCATGGAGTCATGAAAATTGATAGGAAGTCAAAAGACATGGAGTTGGGAATGCAGCAGATCATGCAGAAAAGGAAGGTATTTCCTTACAAGAACTCATTTTCTGTCATGCTGTTTGGATTTCCATGGAAGGATAGTTCGTCAAAACAGCAGTCGAACAGTGAAACCATTGCGCCAATGACAGCATCCCCTGCCTTATGATACTGATGGGGCAGCTGGAAGGGATCTGACCTGGTACACATCGCAGTGTGAGGCTTGGCCTCAGTTTGAGGCAGACACAGGAAGAGCCACAGCAGCAGAAGCATCTCTGCCTCTCACCCAACAGCAGCCATTCCTTGCAATTTACATGCTTCATTTGGATGGAGGGGATATGATCCACCTTAAATGTCTGCATTTCTCCCTGGTGAGAGTTTCTCATTCCATATGTGAGCGTCAGAGGGAAACCTTATACCAGCTCATAGGCTGCGCCAATGGTTGTCTTTGTTGCATCAGAATTGCCATATTAGGTTGCCAAGGTTACAAATGAAACCCAACAATTGGTGGTAATTGTAGGTTCCCTGTGATGACCATGGTGTGTTGTGCTGTTCTCTTTCCCTTGCTTTAGGAAAAGGCAAGAGCTGACTAATTGGGGGATTGGGTAATGGGTATGGTTGCTTAGTAACCTTGATACCTCATCTGTGCCTCCCCCCTTCCCCCAGCTGGGGCGTCCTGGAGTGTGATCAATCCCTTGGTCCTTCGGCCGATCAGACCTTCTAAAATGTTCTCTAACCAGCAGCAAGGGAGGGGGAGGGAAAAGTCTCCACAACGGAAACCCATCCATAGCTGCTTCATCATACCCCCCATTAGTGGGGATTGATTCACAGTGGCTCTCTGTGACGTGTTTGTACAGACAAGATTGATCCAATCCGTTGTAACTTCGACACCACATTAGGAGCAACTAGCAATGGCCCAGGGGCACCTGTCTATTCTTCCACCTGGGATTCTGTTCAGTTTGTAGGACCCAATGTTTTTAATGGGCCTTTTGCTCAATAAGAGTGCAATTCTATGCATTTCTCCCAGGAAGCAAACCTGGTTGAGTTCAATTCAAATGATTCCCTTGGAAATGTCTTTAGGAGAACGACCAAACCACCCGTAGGTTTTTGCTACTGTCTCCTAACTAGTTGCTCCTTAATGTTCAGCTCTGGCCTCAAAATAATGATGTAGCATTTGGGGAAAAAGACAAAAACCAGCAATCCAGCACTAGAGGCTAAAATAGAGAAGATCTCCACAGCCACAACAGACTTGCCCTTGGTGCTCAGGTAAGATGGAACAAAGGACAACCAAACACTGCAGAAGATCAACATGCTGAAAGTGATGGACTTGGCTTCATTGAAAGTATCTGGCAACTTCCTGGCTAAGAAAGCCACCGTGAAACTGATGATAGCTAAAAATCCTAGATATCCCAGAATGCAATAAAACATGACGAGTGATCCCTCATTGCATTCCACTATGATTTCTTTAGTCAAGAAATGCATGTCCAAATTTGGGAATGAGGGAGAAGTGCACAACCACACAGCACAAATAGTGGTTTGCACCAGGGAGCAGGAGAGAACAATGGAGCCGGCCAGTCGTTTCCCCACCCATTTCCTCATCCTGCTTCCTGGCTTGGTGGCCATGAATGCCAGAACCACAGTGATGGTCTTTGCCAAGACGCAACAAACAGCCACTGAGAAGATGATGCCAAATGATGTTTGGCGTAAGGAAACATGTCAGTGTCTGTGGCTGGCCAATAAACAGCAAGGAGCAGAGGAAGCAAAGCAATAAGGAGATAAGGAGAGCATAAGAGAGTTCCCGATTGTTGGCTTTGACAATGGATGTATTCCTATTCTTCATGAAGATACCCAGCACCAAAGCTGTGATCAGAGAAAAAGAGAGCGCTAAGATAGCCAAACTCATTCCCAGGTTTTCTGAGAAGGAGAGGAAGTGGATCTGCTTGGGAAGGCATTGATTTTGCTTCTTGTTTGGAAACTGATCTTCTGAGCATTTGAAACAATCATCCATATCTGCGGGGGGAGGGAGACATCATTAGTTTTCTTTTGTCTCTCATCTTGTGCCCCAAGAAACCCCAGGATCCATCTCCCGCACTTGCTAATCTCTTCAGAAGTACCTTTCATAGATTCTGTGCTCTAATTTATCCAATCAAACAGGAGTTAGTTTAGAGCAGAAACAAACTATTACAAATAGGCATTGGGGCAGTCCATCACCCTATTCATAGTCCTCCATGACTTACAGCTCAATTATATGGGCTATTTATAACTGGACCTTATGGTCCACTGTCAAAAATGTCATATCTGCGTTCTGTTTCTTCCCCTCTGTGTGAAGGTCTCTCTGACTCCGAGAGTGGTCCAAACATATTTTACGGTGTCCCTTGTGCCAGCCAGACTTGGCTGGCCTAACTGTGCCAGCCTAACTCCAGAATAGGATTGTGCTTTAAATGAGTCTCTCTCTTCCCCACCTGGAATGAATGTGACAATAAACATTTTAACTGTTTCTGGATGAAGCCCGTCTTATTGAAATCCACTTAGTGCAGGTGCATAGCAATCAGCTCCGGCATAGGATTTGTCCCCCTCCCCTGAGTTGCTGAAGAAGGTTGCCGGAACTCTAAATCATGTGCTGAAGATGAGAGTAGAAGTTTGCCATCCTTTCTTCCTCCCCTCCTTTCTAACCAATGCCCTAGCCAATGATTCAGCAGAGCCAGCACAGTCAGCACTGCATCCTGTGTAGGAATTTCAGCTGCTGGCGGTCTCCATGGACCAAGAGGACATTTGCTCTGAGATTTGCATTCTTTTTTATATTTTTGTACATTTTATGATCCATGGAATTGGCTTGTATGTTTTATTTTTAATATTGTTTTTAATTATTGTCTTTTTATTATGTATTTTTATTGTGTTTTAACTTTGTAATGCTGCCTTGAGTGCCTTTAGGCAGAAAGGCGGGGTAGAAATTTAATAAATAATATTTTTTTAAAATATTTTTTTATTTGATGCATTATATATTTACATATCAATTTCTCTTATGTTTACATCATAATACATAAACATCATTTACCCCTTATATATTCCCACCCCCCTTAAGCAAAGAGAAAGCAACCCTCTAGTTTTATAACTTCAACCACAAGCACACCTTTTGGATCTTAACTAAAATAAAATTGTTGTCCCCCCTCCTCTTACCCAACTTATATATCCCAACCATTTCTTTTGTATCTCTAACTTATTTTCTTCCCATGCCTTATCTTGTCTCAATATTGACACTATATCTGATTGTATCCATTGATACAAATATAAATTCCATCTTTCCAAAGTCCATTTTGAAGCATCCTTCCACCCATATGTAATAACCACATGAGCAGCTAACATCATAGCTTTAAATAAATGCTGATCAGATCCTTTTACTTTATCATTTCCCAATATTCCCATAAATAAAATTTTCCCAGTCATCTCTAACTTAACATTACATAAATCCTCCACCTTTTCCAAAACTAACTTCCAGAATTGGATTACCTTAGAACATTCCCACCAAAGATGTAAGTAATATCCCTTCACCCTTTTACAATGCCAGCATACTGAGTTCATCCCCTTAATCATATAAGACAACTGAGTGGGTGTCCTATACCAATTCAAAACTAATTTCAGCTCCATTTCTCTAAACTTTTCCAATTTTATTTCCACCAATCCTTTCATTACTCTTTCTATCTCCTGTATTTCTAGTTCCATGTCTCTTCCCCGCTTCGTTTGTATTATCCCAATCATATAATCTTTATCTTTAATCATTAAACTATATAACCTCCTTGCAATTCCTTTCTTATTAACATCTTTAATACTGTATACTTTTTTCTAAAGAAGAATCTTCCTTCTTTAGTACTTTACAATTATTTCTCTGTTTCAAAATATTATATAAGGCCATAATCCTTCACCAATATTGTCCTCCAACTTTCCGTAATAATTCTTGTATTGGAATCAAAAACCCCTGCGAGTTATATACATCTTTCACTCTAAAATAACCCTCTTCCCTTAACTTTTTCCAAAACACTTTCTCAACATTTTCAAATTCCTCACTTAAAGATTCAAGTGGAGTCCATTTAGAAAGACTTGGCAACCACTTAGTTTGATATTTCCCCCATTTTTTTTAAAGCTGTCTGTCTTGGGCCTATTATATTTTTAATTTCATTCTTTACCTTCTGTGTAAATATTCCAAATTTACCTGCTCCTTTATTTATAGAATCTTCCCATCTCACCCATTTATCCAAACTTTTACCATCTATTTCCAATAACATCCTTATTTGAAATGCCTCATAATAACTTTCCAATTGTGGAATCCCCCATCCTAAATCTTCCTGTGGTGAATAAATCACCTTCCTTACTATTCTAGCTTTCTTCCTTCCAAATATCCAATTTTTAAATTCTTGATCCCATAAAGCTAACTGCTTCTTGGAGATCCACTCTGGGAGTACCTGAAATAAGTATAACATTTTAGGAATTATAAACATTTTAATTGTCCTTATCTTCCCTAAGATACTTAAATATTTATTATTCCATTCATTTAATTTTTTTTGTATCTTTCTCCAAGTTGTTTTATAGTTTGTTCCCATCAGACTATTAATATTTTTGTTAATATTATACCCAAATATTTTAGTTTCGTAATTCCTAATTTCATTCCTGTTAACTTCGCTATTTCTTTTTGTTCCTTTACATCTACCCTTCTAAACATAATCTCTGATTTCTTAATGTTTACCCCTAAGCCTGAATATGATTTAAAGTCTTCAAAAATTAACAATATTTCTCTTACTGCTTCCAAAGGATTCCCTAGCACCAATAATATATCATCTGCATATAAACTTAATTTAATTTCCTCCTTACCTACCTTATACCCTCGTATTCTAATACTATTCCTAATCCTATCCGCTAAAGGCTCCATCGCTAAGGCAAACAACATTGGAGATAAAGGGCATCCTTGTTTTACCCCTCTCTGAATCAACACTTCCTTAGTATAATCATCATTAACTTTAACCATAGCTTTCCCTTCCCTATAAATTTCTTTTACTGCATTCAAAAAAGAGCCTTCAAAACCAAATTTATCCAATACTTGAAATAAATACCCATGATTTAAAGTATCAAACGCCTTATATACATCTAATTTCAATAGAGCAAATCTTCCTTTACTGTTTCCATGATATAAAGCATTAATCACATTCCTTATATTCCTTACAATATATCTACCCTTTACAAATCCATACTGATCCTCTCCTACTAAACTTGGAAGTATTTTCTCCAATCTATTTTCTAAAATTTTTGCAAAAATTTTGTAATCCTGATTGTTGTGTATTTGTGGTAATTATAGCAGAGTTGGAGGCTCGCGGACC